>UFQX01000645.1:0-36047 GCA_900497675.1 Arapaima gigas
CACTCACACACACTCACTCACACGCACACACGCACTCACACACACACACGCACACACACACACTCACTCACACGCATACACGCACTGACACGCACTCACACGCACTCACACACACCACTCACTCACACACTCACATACACACACACACACACACCACATACACACACACTCATACATACACACACGCTCACGCTGACACACTCACAGTCACACACACTCACACTCTCACATGCTCACACACACACACACACCACTCACTCACACACTCACATACACACACACACACACACATACACACACCACATACACACACACACTCTCCAGTAGAGGGAGCAATGATGGAGGAGAAACAGCAGTTTTCTCCATTGTTTGTCATTTTCTCTGCACTCTTCTTAATCGTCTTAATTCTTTTGCAGCACAGTAACAAACACTCAAAAAACCCGATTAATTCCACAAGAGGATTACTCACCATACGAAATAATGAAAAGGAAGAGCGATGGGGAAAAAAACAACATAAAGGGATTAATCAACACTATTTCATCCCAGAAATAGCAAGTTAATCCAGGTATAATTCGTGTAGAACAGTATCAGCGATCTGTTAGATACGTCACGTTTTTCTCACGCGCAGCAGTTCAGTCTGCAGACATTAACTTAGTGACTCGGAGTCAATTAGTCTGAAGGTTTTGTTCATCTTAAGATGCTCCTGGTGACACAGTGTCTTTAACCCAGAGGAGCCCCTCAGACCCACAGCATGTGGTGCAGAAGAGACCAGGAGAGCCAGCGAAAGTCTGGTTCTGTTTAATTAACATCACGACCTCCCGGCGATGTGTGTGTGTAGTCTGGTGTGTGATGTTGTGTCACTGCTTCTGTGTGTGCACTTGACATAAATCCATTACCCTTACCATAGCAGCTCACACACACACTTTCTCTCTCTCACACACACACACACACACACACAGGGGAGGCAGAACCATTCTCCTGGCACGATGGCCAAAGTTAGCCCAGCAAAACTGATGGATAACAGGGAGGGTGACACAGACAGGGACACAGACAGGGACGGGGACAGGGACTCTGCCGCACACTGGGTCTGGATACCACCCCAGGGATGCACCACCCAGGCAGAAGTAATCCAATAACGACCGGCGTCTCGCACACTTTCATCGGCTCCTCCTGGAGTGAAGGAACACACTGCCAGGCAGAAGTAATCAAATAAAGAACAGCCTTGCGGACAAATGACAATGAAAAGCTGCCTGTCAGAGACGGACACTTTGTGTGGCTATAGTAAGAGGGTCTTCATGCCACAGGTCACATGCATTTTAGTCTCCTGATAACACTCCCGCACACACACACACACACACACACACACACACACACACACACACACGATGCTGCACTGAGACAGTGTGTAAAAAGGAGGTCAGTGTTGATAATGGATACTTGTGTGTGTGGAGTAACTAATTATTACGAGTGAACGTCTGCTGGTGGTGTTTCCAAACAAGCAGTCAAAGTGACTATCAATAATTAGCCGCAGCAGCCGTCCCTCTCGTCGCTCCCCGCTTCCGCCCGGCTGAGAGGCATTAGATAAATCAAATCCTTCTCCCCACGGAACAAAACACACATCCAGCGCGCATTGTGTGCGGGAGACAGCTTGACTGGAAACAAACTGACACAAACCATTTGAAGCAGAAGAAACACAACAACCTGTCAGGAGCGCAGTGGCTCTAATTTTTCTGTCATCTGCCAGCAGTTTAACAAGACGACAGTGTTCCTCCGCTGAGCTGCGCTGCGAGAGCACGGTTACCCCCCCCCCCCCAGCAACCGGAGACCCGCCACCCCGGGGGGAACCGACCCTCCTGCTTACGTCAGGACCCCAGTAAGGGGCCGAGCCGGCGGGCCGCACCTGAGCACCGGGGCACGCGAGAGTGTGTTTGACCTCCCGACGAGGGCCTGCGTGTGTGAGCCTGCGCGTGGGTCGTGCTTCTCCGGGCTGACGGACACACAGCGCGACTTCAGCTGCCGCGTTTGTGCTAAACTGTCCCGTCAAGCCTGACAGCAGCACATTAGACCAGTGTTGCTGTCAGGTTGCGCTGCACCACCTCTTTACCGGGATGGATATTGGAACAGACAGGCAAGCAAGCAAATTAAATATTCAAGTGTCTCATTTAAAGGCACAACTCCCTCTTTGTTACATTAACTAGCACACTGGGGGATTGGAAGAGAACACGAGTGCTGCGCACTCGCACAGGGGTGCCGGGGTGGCCGGGGGTGGCCGTCACCTCTTCTGATGAAATGTGACCGATGTCCAGCACGGAGGACAGACACTCTGGGAGGAACAGGGAGGAGCACAGCAGAGCAAAAGCTCCACACTTATTGTGAGATGAACAGCGAGATGAACGACACGCAGGGCAGATTGGCCTTCCTGGGCCCCTAATAAAACGCTAAACGTCGGGCAACGTCATATATTAATATACAATATAAGTGCAAAAAAACCAAAGGTCTGCGAAGCAGAAGAGTCAACGTGCCCCTCTGCTGTGAGAATGAAGACTCGGTGGCCGACAGAGATGTGATCTGGGCCACACGGTGTCCGCTCTGCACTCCTGCCTTTGCCCTTCATTCGAGGCCTTTCCTGTACACCGTCACCCTGACGTTACACCTCCGTCCCGCGCCTCTCCCCTCATCTCCCGCTTTACCCACCCTGCCCCTTCACCGCACACCTCACCCCTCATTTCACACTAATGCATCGCCGCACTCCCACCATAATCCTTCTCTTCACCCTCTGAGCCATCGTGGTACGTTTTACCCTCGCACCCTCTATCTCACACGATTAAGACACAAAGGTGGCCCTCGACAGACGACTCGTGGTTAAGATCACGACTCACGCCTTCTGCATTTCAGATTAAATTTTTTCATCTCAATCAAACACCGCCTTCTCATAATCCTCCCGTCTCTTCATCACACCCCCCCAGCACAGACCCTGTCATCAAACACCCTGCCTCTTCATCTCTGCTTCCTGAGGGTCCTGCACTCACATCTCAAGTGTTCTGCCTAGTAGCTCAGTTGTGGATCTGCTCTATTATTTAGAGCCTCTCAGTGGTTTAATGACCCTTTGGGGTTAAGTAAAGTAGAGAAGGTTTTGACGTCCTCTGCTGGATGGGGGCCGGCGGGGAAACCGGTCCTCGCTGTGTCACACCGCAGTCTCACATTACAGGCACAGCCACTTAAATTTATTCTCTCACCGCCTCACACTGCTTTCAGGTAAGATGCTCGGAGGGCGACTGGAACCCAGAACCTCCAGATCCAAGCGCCGTCTGGGCTTCAGGCCTCGGTTCGGAACAGGGCTGCTGGTGGCACCGCTGTTGTCTCAGCTGGGTGGCCCAGGCGTCAAAAGGCCACAGCTGTCTGTACTGATATCCCTGCGCTGCTACAGCGCAGCCCCATCCTGTCCCTTTAACCTTTAAGCTCGTCTCCGTGGCAGCAGAGAAGCTTAATCAATGCAATGGAAGTGACATTTCAGACTAAATCAAATTATATGGAAATGAAGGCAAACGGGAGGTCTACACTAAGTGCTGCTCATATTAACGCTCAGGTCGTCGCCACGGTAGCGAAGAACCTACCCATCATTCCCACGGGTCAGTTAGGCAGCCTCAATCCAGGGGAGAGGCACCGCTGCTCGTTCACACCTCTTCTCCCTCCTCTTGTCTTCTTAAGTGGCCTTCATGTATCAGCCTGTTCATCAAAAACAGAGCCGCTCGTAAACGGGTTCATCCCGTGGCCCCCCAGGTGAGGCAGGAGGAGGTAAAGCAGACAAAGCGGGAGAGTTTCTGCAGCCACACGCAAACACACACCCAACGTCACAGCGGAGAAACGTGCAATCGGGAGCAGGTCAAATCCTCAGGCACTCGCACAGCCACACAAACTCTCTCTCTCTCACACACACACATGGATGCACGCGCGCGCGCACACACACTCACACACGGACGTATGCACACACACACTCACACACGGACGCACGCACATACGCACACACACACACACACACACACACACACACACACACACGGACACATGCGCGCGCGCGCACACACACACACACACACACACACACACACACAGACACACGCACATACGCACGCACACGCAGTAGCGCCAAAGGGACTGACTCGGGATGCTGGTCACCACCCGGCTTCCTCTATCGTTCTAACACTTTAAGGTATCTTTCGCTGCTGTAGTTGGCCCCGGCTGTGTGTTGCTTCAGCTCTAGTTAAGGTTGCTGGGTCAGAACAAGATGACGGAACAAAAGGGGGGAATAACGCCGAGGGCAGGCGGCTGAGGCGTGAGCATGGCCCCCACGAGCAGCTCGCAGCCGGCCGTCAGTTACCTGTTCTGCACGTGTCACTCGATTGCCACGTAATCCCCAGGTGAACAGCGTCTGCGTGGATCAGAACCAGAAGATCCCCGTTTACCAGCCCTGTATCACCACGGCATCCAGCAGTGACGCCAGTGCGAGACGACACACCGTGGACAGCAGCGCCTGAGCAGAAACGCACTCGTATGGGGACCGGTTAACACTCCATAACACACGCGGCCGCTTACAGACCCGCTCAGAGGAGAATCCAGCCTTTCCAATCCAGAAAGCAAACAGAACCACAGACCCACAGTTCCAAAAGCAGTGCAGCTTGTAGTTCTGAACATCCGCCCCGTACGATTAACCGCTGAACCCCGGTCACATTTGCAGCGGTTCCAGAGCCTGTCCCGAAATGACGGGGCACCAGGCAACCCGGGCGGGACACTAGTCCGTCACAGAGGGGCCAGTTCACACCGTGCTGCTCCTGCCACTCTTTACCTTCAGTGCATTTCAGCACATCCTCATAAAAACATGAATAAAAATCTCACAAGTGGCACAAGAATTAGTTGTGACATGAAATTATTTGTTTGCAACTAAAAGCAACCGATTGGTAAAAATACACGTCACCAGTTTAAAGTGCAGCTGGCAAATTGTCAAAAGTGGACAATAACCGATTATATGAAGAGAATGCAGAAGAATTTACAGCTGACCTGGTGCAAAAAACGCAGTAGGAAAATTTAAAAGGAGGAGAGGAATCTTTTCTCCCACTGCTGAACATCAGAAGGGAAAGTTGGTCCTTTTCGTGTTGCGATTAAATCTGTGCAGCGTGGCCGGTTCATCTGATCACTGCTGACTTACTAGATTCTCACAGACGCACAGCAATGTTTACAGCACATCACTGTAATCCGTTTCATTTTACTGAATCAAAAATAACGCGGCACTTTTTCCCGCAAACGTAACACCAGTACACATTCGCAGCCACAGGACCGGCACATTAACCGACTTGGAGCGTCTGTCAATAATACTAAAAATATTTTTGAGTGTCATATTAATGTTAACACGCAGTGTTTTGACTTGTTTTGCACGACAGAAAGAAAAAGAAGCTGCCATCATACTACACTGACTCACGTGCTCATTTCTTCACGACCTCAGGGCCTTTTCCTGCTCAAATGTGTTACTTGCTAAAACTGCATAGTCGTGGTGTGGTTTACGTCACCCAGAAACAGTGCAACAGTGAGTGAACTCTGGCCGCAGAGGTGAAGCGCAGCTCTCTGGTACTGGGGGGGGCTCTGCTCACAAAAGGAAGCGGCTCCATTTGAAGAAGAAAAGAATTTTAATGGCTGGAAAAGTCCTACAGGGCGTATCTTAAGATGCAACGTCCAAAAACAAGTGTCAGCCGGACGCCGGGAGACAGGACAAGAGAAACTGCTAATTTGAAAATGCGGCGATGAGGATGTGGGAGGGGGGGCGGGAAGGGGTGAGGGTGGGGGCTGAATAACAATAAAACAAAAGATACGGAGGCAGCAAAGCAGGCCGAATACGTGCATTCATTAAAACCCATCAGATTGTCTTCCTGTCCTATCAAGCGGCATCAAAACCATCTGCGATCTAGAGAGGAACTACAAAGTGGATCCTGGGGCCTACAGAAGAGAGGTTTTGATCAGACTAATTAAAAGCCATTTTGTTTTAAACAAACAGACACAACTCTAATTGGGTCTTTTACATAAGAAAGGGAAGATGTTGAAAGTGAAAGCACGCACGGCGAAGATCAGAGGCAGCCTCTCAGGCGGCAGAGCGCTCAGTGTGACACGGCCGGGCCCTCCTGAAGTCACCGCACCGACTCAATCACTCACACGTGACACGCGGACTCCGGACGACAGACAGAAAAGTGCACTCTCTGCAACCCCGCAGATCCACGTTCACTTGTCAACAGCGGAACGGAATTTAAAACAGGCCAAAAAGGACATTAAGCCACACGTACCGCTCAACCGGACACAGCGGCAAGGAAAGAGTGTTTCCGTGGTCTGTGAAGCAGCTGCAGCGAAGCCTTTAGACTACGAACAATGACCCCGAGCTGAAGAAGGACGAGCTGAAAAGTGCCAGCAAACAGAAGAAGAAGCGCCTCGCCTGGCATTGCGAGCTGGATGAGGCTGCGTGACGTACAGCAAGAGCAGCTGGTTTCGGAGGAGGTCGCTTCCAACCTCAGCGGAGCGGCTGCTGTTTCAAGCTGCAGTTGGGTTTGTTTTTGGGATCCTTCTACTTTTTCTAGCATATAACCCTCCCGGTAACAGAACACTGTTTGTCTGTCAGCTGAAGTACAAAAAAAACGTTCTTGGTCCTGTTTGAGTGGACAGACAGGGTGGAAGGAGGAAAGGCAGAGCTCACCTGGGTGGCTGTGCTCCTTCCAGGAGCCTGCAGTCAGTCACACACACCATTCACCCCCTTCCTATTCGTCTCAATTCACAACCAGTACATCGCGAAACACGAGGGCTTTGCTGGCGATCAGAAAGATCCGGACATCCGGAGGGCAGCTTGTGGATTCGAACCCCAGGGAACAAGTTCTGCTGCCCTGTTCAGCAGGTACTTTCAACTGTTCCTTTAAAATATTAAGCTGAACAAAGTAAGACACACAGGGATGAAAAAAAGTATTAAAAACTGTACATTAATTTTACTGCTGTGTATTTGGAATAGTCCCCACTCACGATATATTATGAAAACTAAACAGAAACAAACACAAAAAGAACACACCTTGGCATGGACACCATTGTGTGCAGTAAAACAAAGCAGAACAAAGCACACTTACACGCTGCGTAAATTAACCATACAATTCATCAGCAACAACATCGGCAAGAAGATTGACTCTCCTTTGTCTCGAAAGGACACCATTACAAAGGCACTAAAAACAAATTCAGACTCGTGCTAACAATGGTCCCCACTGCTCCGAGCTCAGGGCCGCTGAATACAGATGTTCAGTTATTTATATGATAATAACACGACGTGTCTGACTCTATTCAGATAGGAATCACAATATGAGACAGATACACATTACAGCAGGATTCTGGGACCCAGAGACAAAATGATCTGTAAAGCAATCTGTTGAATTACTTGCAGACATCTTTCTCTGCAGAGGTGCGGCACTGAAGGCCCATGAATGCCTCCTGACAAAAGAAGTGACGCTCCTTTGTTCCACACCGCCGACGCTGCGCACGGCAACGTGGGGTGACACCAGGTAAAAGCTGTGGGGGTGGGGGGTGTTGCCAGGCACTGCTGGGGATTGCAGACAGAAGACAGAACCGTGTCAGGAACTTTGCACCTCACGTGTTCGTGGGCAGTGGGCTGTGATGGAAGTCCACGCAAGGGAACCTGACAAAGAAGCAGCGTGCAGAACCGGAGGGAGGGGGACACCGAAGGCCGACGCCCATCATTGCAATTCCAGACACGACGGAAAACGATAAAATCGCTACAGCGCCCCACGACAGCTGGGGCAGCGGATTCCGCCGCACGGAAAACCACGTCGCCTTCCTCTGCTCTGGCGTCCGGGTCCTTGCCCCTGCAGCCATGCCGCTGGCCCACTCCAGCCCCCTTTCCCATCACGACCCAGCATTTAGCCCCCTGGGTCAGGCACCACACCCAAGCGTGTGTCGGTCAGGGCGCGAACGCGCAGCACGTGTCCAGTCACGTGACGCTCAATTACAAGGAGCCAGAATAAAATCACTGCCTGGCATTTGGACAGACAGAGAGACAAATCACACAGGAATAGCTTTTCTCCTCTCCTTCTCTTTTCTTTCTTCTAAGATCTATTATTAATACAACTTTATGTGGACCCTTAAATTTGGAGAAAAAAATTACATTGAGCGGATTAATGAGGTAAACGTAATGATGTGAGCTGATCAAAGGCGACCGGTGTAGAGCCCACATAGCCACCAATTAGCAAAATAAGCCAGGAAAGGGGCTAAAATATGCAACACGGAAAGCGATGAAAAGGAGAGGTCAGAGGGAGAATATACTCATTTTCTAAATGAAACAAATCGACGATGTGTGGGGGGTTTGAGGGCACAGTGTCTCCACGGCTCTTACACACTCATACACACACACTCACAGGCGCTGTAAGATCATATGGCTTCCGTTCTGCGCTCCTTGACTTGCCTTGTCTTTCTGCGGACAAACTGCTCAAAGGAACGGCCTGCGTCCTCCAATTTGTTAAATTGAGCTGCTGGAACTTACAGCTTCAGCCAGCTGTCAATCCTGTCAGCTCCCTTTTCATTCTGAACACGTGGTGTTCACCAAGAGCAGCAGCTAAGGAACTACACAAACAACTACACGTTTTCTTTTCACGTCGTTCATTTGCAGACTTGCAAACAATAAGTTATTAAACCTCAGCACAGCATATCTGCTAACCTTCTAGCCTCCCACAGAGCTGCCAGCCACCGTCACCCTTCATCCGCAGGAGCTAAACTAAAGGTATAAAAGGTGTGTCATGTGGACTTGGGCTGCTCAACTACAACACAGGCACAGGTGTTATCAGCCAACAGAATAAAACTGTTCCCTCGGGGGAATTTGCTCGTCCCACTGGACGCACAGTGAAGCTGATAAGGTGCAAAACAGATAAGTAAATAAGCAATAAATAACAAGAATAAATAACCAAAGACAATTTCCACAAAGAAGGTTAGAGAGCTGACAGATCCGAGTGCAGCATCGTGGAGGCAGATGGTTGTTGGCAAGAAGGACCCAGAAGTGCTTCTTACTGCATCTAAGATGCACAATTTGGAGGGGAGGCTAAAAGAGTTCCTGAGGATCACGTCATTCCACCGCCCGTGATGAACTGCAGCTTCCTCCTCATCCTGGCCTCCGCCACGGCCTCCATTGGATCAGCCTTCGTCTGACCTGTGACGAAACCCACTTTACTTACAAGTTGGCCAAGTCTGAGCGTCTCAGTAGAAGTGATGTGTTCCCTCCCGTGTCAGCACGGCACAGCATGAAAGGTCACACTGGTGCAACACTGGTGGAGGATGAGGCTACACACGTTCAAGCAGCTCAGTCTTCTAAGAAGATTCCGCCTACTCTGTCCTTTCCTGTACAGTGCACATGTTGTGTGACCAGTTGCCGTGAACGTGGAGCACATCCACACCTTAACCTTCAAAGCGGGAGGTTTGACCGAACACCATGAAACAGCGTCTTAGAGAAACAAATGAGGGAAGAACTCAGAACCATGGAAACGCAGGTCAGCTGTATGTGCTGCACAGGTCCACCACACAGCCATTGAGAGTATGGATGTAGGACCCATCCTTTATTTGTACATCCCTTCAAGTGACTCCATTGCTGGCGCTCGATATTCTGTAGTACTAAATCATACTGTGAAGCAGAATAACGGTGAAGCTCCCCTCGGTCTGAGATGTAATGCGAGGCAGGAGACAACAGGCCCCCTATTTCAGTGCTTCTTTGTGAAAAACATTACAGAAAACAACACAACATGCTGCCTTTAATTCCTTTCACACATCCAGTCATCAGGGGTCTAGAACCAAGCAAAGTTTACAGACATACAGATGTCAAAAGCCAGTGGTGGTGGTGGTGTGGGGAAAGTTCTCTTGGCCGCATTGGGGTCCCCTAATAGCCTCCATTGAATGCTGGAGCCACAAATCGGCCACAATTTTCCCATCTTCTAATGGTCACTTTCAGCATGATCATGCGCCATGTCACACAACACAAGTCATCTCAACCTGGTTCCATGAACATGACAATGAGTTCAGTGAACTTCCATGGCCTCCCCAGGTATTAGAATGGTGTTCCTAATAAAGTGGCCTGCACATGTATATACATATTACTTTCTCCTCCAGTTTTCCCCTGTGAGGGGGAGGGAGGTCTTTCCTTAGACTCGGGCTCCTACCAGAGGTCTGGGAATTTGAAGGTTTGATGTAGTATTTTTGCTTTTTCTAGGATTGTGCCCTTCTGGACTGTGACCAATGTCGTCGTACCTGAGATGTGATGGAGCCCCTCCTCTAGTTTAGAGTTCGTGGCCCCAGGTGCTCTGATCACCAGTGAGACCACCTTGGTTTTCACCTTTCACATTCTCTTTGGTTCGTCTCTGAAACCCTGGTATTTTTCCAGCGTCTCACATTACTTCTTCCTGATGTTTCCATCACTCAAAATCACCATGTCCATCAGCACTACGGTTTTCTCCTCCTTGTCTATCACCAGTACACTTGCTGGTTGCTTGGCCAGTACCTATTTGTCTGTCTGAATGTGGACACTCCACAGGGTGATCACAGAGTGATCTTGACTCACTCTCTGTGGTGCCTCCCATTTAGACTTGTGAACGCCCAGGCCATATTCCTTACAGGTGTTCCTGTATGTGATGCCTGCCACTTGGTTGTGCCTCTCAGTATCTGCTGTCCCTGCCTGCTTCTTGCAGCTGCTGCTAGGTGCTGGTTTGTCTCAGGGGCTTCTTTGCACAGTCTGACCTGGGGTCTTGCCTGACAAGATTCCTCTGTTTCGAATGACCTGGGGCTTAGGGCTTGTTCTTGTGGTGCCACGATCAGTGGCTCTATCCTGTCCGTCAGTCCTGCCTTTTCCAGCCACTAATAGGATCTCCTCACATCAGCCAACTCTGCTATCTGTCGGTGGTTCGTTCCCCGGAGGGGCTCGTCCTGCCAGGGCACCTCCTGAGCTTCCCTCCAATCCACATCCCCTATCTGCTTCAGACTTTCCCCTAGTGTGTATTGTAAAGACTTTTTGCATCTCGATGTCAGCAGCTTCCATTTCCTCTCTTGACCAACTTGCTATGGCAGATGGGTATGACTGACAGGACATATGTGTTGATGGCTCTGATCTTGTTCTTCCAAGTTAGCTGGCTCTTTAGGGCCTGTCTTACTCTGTGGAGGTGTTTGGATGCTGCCAGTCTCTGCCTCATGATTCCTGTGTGATTGGAGGATCCCCAGGTGCATGTAGTTGTCCTACACATCTGTTGTGACCTTGTGTTAGTTCAACTCCATCTGTCTTTAACACTTCCCCTCTTTTTACCATCACCCTGTTGCCCTTCTCCAGTTCAAACAACATTCCTAATCCCTCATGCATTTCATGTACCCTCTCTCCCTGGGTGCCCTGTTGTAGCAGCAGTATTCCATCAACTGTGATGGCTTCCAGCAGCCTACTTACCCTCGCTGTACTGGTTCCCCAGCATTTAAAGCTCACTGGTTGTTCTGGGTGACTTCCGACTATCTTTGTTTTTGTCAGGCTGGTGTAGCATTAAGAGTCTCGCTCAAGGACTCATTAAATAGTGGAGGTTCCCTGGACTGGGACTCAAGCCCCAGTTTAGGTGCCGGTGTGATTCCTCCAAAGAAAGACACTTTTTCTCTCAAGCGCATGCGTGCACGGGCACGCGCACACACACACACACACACACACACACACACACACAACCAACCTTGCCTCTCACCAAAAGTGTGGGACATAATGAGGTAAAACCATACATGACGGCATGTGAGCAGTACAGTACAGCTTTTATTAGTATTTAGGTATCCGGATATTTTATTGAAACAAATCAGGCTCATTTTGCTGACACACACTGGGATTTGAACCTTGCCCATGTTGCAGGTGCATTTCTGTTCAGAGCTACACTGCACAGTAAATGCGGGTACTAATGACAGTATGTACGAAAGTAGGACCACTGCTGTTTACACAGTGGCCTCCATTTAAAAAAAGAAAAATAGAAAAAAAAAAAAAAAATCACCGACAGCACAGTGAGAGCTACTGCTGTCCTTGGACAGCTTTACCGTTGTTCCCACGGCGACTCGGTCGCGATCAGGCGTTAACGTGCAGGACCACGTGCCCCAGGCCTCGGCCCTCCCTGCAGTCCCTGAACGTTGGGACAGAGAACTCAGACTTCTGCCACCAGCATCCACTGCCATTTGGGCTCTTGTATGCTGGGTTTCATTCAGAAGTTGTGGCCACGGTGGTGCTGAAAACAGGCGGAAACTTTTCAAGTTCAGCACAGCTTTTATTCCACACTGATTTATTTGCCCCAGTTTTATTCCCCTCTGTAAAATCATATTTAATAAAAGCCAAATAGGGTGTCATAGTTTTTCCACAAGCTTAATAAATGTTGTGATTTTCCCCCCCAATTATTTATTTATTTCCCTGTCCTCATAACAAGATATTTTGGTTCCAGCCTGTTTAGGCTGTTCTCTCTGCCAGCTTTGCTCCATTAAGATGTTAGGACAAGCCTCTTAAGCCCATTATTCTTACAATTCCTACATCTTGGCGAGCACCTTTCAGCACGGTCCAACATCACAAGCATCTTCCCACCTCGCTCTACAGGGAGAGCTGTATGTCGCTGGAAGCTTCTGCAGTGGCTTACTGGAGCGACCGCCCGCAGCCACATACCGCCCTGCCAGCAGCCGTTTGCTTAGGGGTTCCCAACCTGGGGTCAACGCCCAGGGTCAGCGAGGGTCGTCTCGGAGCGTTTGCCGCTGTGAGCGTGCCGAGATTTCCCCTACAGCGCAGAGCAAAAGCGGCACATTCCAGCAATCCCTGCATATCGGGCAGCTGGAGCAATGGGACCCAAACGGGGGGGGGGAACCTGGGAACTCGCAGTGTCGGTGTTTGCGTTTGGTCGGGAACATGTTTGTTTTTCTCCGCCTGTCCCCACACAGTCGGAAACCAATCCCCGATTCTGTGAGGAGATAAGACCATCACAGCATGCCAGGACAGGCTCAGACCTGCTGACAGTGTGAGGGTCACAACCATACCATTTCACTTCACCTTTAACCTTCATTTTTCTCACTTCGTTGCTCAAAAGTCAGAATATTAGTTTCGAAGAGATTTACTCACATATACAGCACTGTTCTTACTGCGCATCAGAACTGCAGCAGGAGTGGGATTCAAAACCCAACACCTTTAGGCTGCAACAACCCTATTCAAGTGCTGCCCTGGCTTGGTTTTCAGAAGCAACAGCAGATCAATCACATGTCACAATTAAGGTGAATTAACTGCTACAAACATCTAACCTCTGAGGTCCTGCCCTCCAGTGAGAACATATTAAAATGCAGCACAGCCTCCTGACCACGACAGCACCCACAAACACAAGGGGACCGCACAGCGGCACCTGGAGCAGAACCTTGCAGCTGGTGGAACCCACATTCTGGGGTGTAGTGTGGTGTCTTTACAAATGCCTTCTTTTGCATAAAATAAACTACTCAAACTTTCACTCATAAAAACAAGAACACTTGACAGGCCAACTTAACCACTGCAACGAGACTGTGGTGGTGTGTTGGCACCCGGGCCGAGAGCCTCCAACAGCCCGCAGTGTAACACTGCAGAGAGGAGGCTCAGCAGTGCGTGCAAACACACATTCGCATGGTCTTTTCTTCACTCACACACACACACACACACACACACACACCTGAAAATCAAAGTTCAGGGCTTATGAAATATACTCCAACACCATTACTTATAAGCATCTGTCAGTGTGTGAAAACAAAACTCAGATTCCTGCTGTGACCACTGTGTACAGTTGTGTTTCGGTGTCCAGCACGTGGTCACTGTCGGTCACGGTCTGTCCACAAACACACTTGTTACCCTCCTATCCTTGTGCAAAAGTAAAAACATAACACTGGAAACTGTGGAAGAGCAAAACCTACAGAGAACTTCAATACTAAGGCCTTCAGGGCTTAAAATAAAACACCATCTAGAAAAAAAAATAAATAAATTTTAACAATTTTTAAATCCTGATTTTTTGCTAGGTGCCAGTCAATAGTACAGTGTGTATGAAGAAGGGTAAATATTTCTGCACGGTAACAGAAATGCAAACTAAGAAAAAAAACAGGAAAATCAAAACTAAAACTTGAAGCGTCATAAAAATGAGTCCTTCCGTGGACATTGTTGTACATTTCGGGGCGTCAACCTAACACGCGGAAACCTGAAGGTTGCGTGACCGGGGCTGTCCCGCACACGTTGTGCGTGAAGGCAGCCGCCGAGTGCGTGCAGCGGAGAGCGGAGAAGCCGCCGTTAAATTCGGTGCGACGTGCGCGGAGATCCCGGCGACCAGCGCTCCGGGGACACGGAGCCGGAACCGGGAAGGAGACGGAGCGCGCGGCCGCGGCGGAGCAGCTGATTGGCGGGCTGCTCGCTAATCCCACACGGGAGTTACGGAGCGGGAGGCTGAGAACGCGAGAGTGAGCGAGAATGAGCGCGTGGCGAGCCAACTGGGGGTCGCGAGGCGGCGGCGGGCGCGTCCTGCTCTCCTCACCACTGACGGGGGAAATGAGGAAAAACTCGGCGAGCGACTTCATTTTAAAGTTGGCGGCGTTTTGGAGACACTTACCAGGGCGCTGTGGGCGGCCTCAGGTGGAAAGAGCAGAGTCTGGCAGTCGCAGGGGGGAAAGGTCGGCCGTTTTTTCTGCTGATTCTCGTGGGTCTGAAGGGCGAGGAAGAATCCCGGGGCTGGTCATCAGGCGGCTTCGCGAGGCGCGCGCGCGCACACACACGCACGCACGCACGCACGCGCCGCGCGACAACAGGGACACAGCACGTCACACGGGACTCGTTCACCGCCGCCACAGGTACAGCGCTGCTCGTAACGGCCGACAGCAGTTACCTCGCCGCCTGTGAGGCGACAGAGTGACAAGCACACGACTCCGGCTCAGGGCTCCTGTCGAAGCCCAGCGCGTGCTGTGCTCCCAGTTCAAAGGGGCTCCATCCTCTCTCTCCGCAGGTCTGTGCGCCGCCGCGCGCTGCCGGACGACAGAGACCTGCGCTCGTTCACGCGGGAGTCACTTTCCCAACTCGGGCGCGAGCTTCCGGGTACACGCTCCCTGCCCCTAACGGGGGTCCTAACGGGACGGGATGGCGGGACGACAGGCAGACATCGGGCGTGCGGATGGAGCGGCCGCTGAGCACCGCCACACCCCCCCCCCGGGGTCGCTCGTGCGGTGCGCGCACGCGTTCGCCAGGGGTCAAGTGCAGCGAGTGGGACGCCGTCCCACCTCTGTCCCCACTTAGCCTCTCTCTTCCCCGCCGTTTAACCCGAGCCGTGCGCCGCCTTCTCTTCCGGCCGAGTTAGACAAGTGCGGCGCACTCGGCCGCCACATGCCCCCCGCGACGCCCGGCCGCTTCACTCACCTGTGTCACGCGGCGCGCTCGTGCGTCCCGTTTCCGTTCCCACGGGGAAGGAGAAGTTTGCGGGTCTGGCGGCCGAGACTGGAGCTGTGGAAAAAATAACGCCACCGGTGAAAAGTTAACACCCCCCCCCTCAAAAATAGGATTATTAACTAATGATTGAAGCAATTACCGTAATTGCTGTCGGTTAATTTAGCGTCCCAAATTAATCAATTGTAATTGCTTTTATATCTTTCGCGCATAATTGTCCGATTTAATGTGGATATGCTGGATCGTATGACGGCTGCAGAAATGCCCGCGTTTTCTCTCATCTTAATGCCACCTAGATTTGATATAAAGGTGTCGGTGTTCGTTACAGGTATAAAACCTAATTCTGCAGGATTCGCCGGGTTCAGGTGTCCGGTTCTCGGGAGGTTCAGGATCAACATAAACACGCGACGCTCGTCACGGGGGTCCCGTTATGTCGCAGTTTCGCGGGCTTTTTTTAAAGTTCTGTTTGTTTGGGGTTTTGTTGTTGTTTATTGTTCGTCATTTTTATATTTGTTATTTTCTAAATTGTCTGCGACGTTTTCACCAGGTAAACATTAAAGCCGTTTGGTGCCGCGCAGTGAAGGGCCGATTAAACACACACTGCACTTGCGGTGTGTTTTTTAAAATTGTGTAAACAGAGCGGAACGTTTTGCCGTCTCATGTTTAATCGGAAAGGAAGCGGTTTTTCTCACATCACGTTCGCAGTGTTTTCCCGCCGTTCAGGGCCGCGCGGAGCAGCCCGATCCGACAGGCGGCCATTACCACCTGGGGGGTGTTCGTGCCCCCGACCATGGCGTGACACTCAGGTCTCCTCTCTCTCTCTCACTCACACACACACACACACACACACAGGACGAGTGTGAGCGCCGCGTGTCGCCGAGATTAAAGGAATACGTGGTGCTCGGGTGGTCCCCAGTTCAGTGACACTCTGAGCAAATAAAGTCCCAATTTTCCACTCGGGGGGTGGAAACGTTCAGCTGCGTGGACGTGTGTTTCTGTGCCCGCACATCTTTAACACACAAATGCGCCACGGGGTCACGCGTGGAATCGACGTGAAAAACAATTAATAGTGAAGAAAGAGAAACTGGGATTCGACCGGTCGTCCCACTCCTCACGAACGTGTGTTAAGTTGAGCACGAGGGACCAATGAGGGGGCAGAAAGAACACACCCCCTGCAGCTGCCCGGCACCGGCGGGTGCGTTGCGGGCCCGCGCGCGCGCACACACACGCACATCTTTTAAATATTGTCCACGACTCCCGCAGATTGTTGCCTTGAACTTGTACGTCTTCTGTAAAATGTACGGATTCCGAGTTCGGCATTATTCCCTTTTTAAAGAAAATACAACAAATGATGGAAAATGTTTTCTGTTTTCTCTTTACTTCACCGCTGTTTGTTCGCGCCACGCAGAAGACGAGAGTTTTAACGACGAATGTTTAAATTTATTCAATTTTTTATTTTTAACAGACATTATATGATCGCTCTGTGATGAGTGTCTTAAAGAATCAATTCGAATGATTAAAATGATGCAGCAAAATAATACAAAATATGTTTAAAATTTGTCAAATGGACAAATATAAATATGTAAATATGAGGTTTGCTCTCAGTCACTGAGGAAGAAAAATTAAGGCATTTTAAGCGCTTATGTGACAAACTGGAATAAACAAACCTGAGCAGTTTAGCCTGCTGTCGGCGGCTATTCGTACAGTTATTTTAAATGTTGAGAAAAGGTTGGTGTTTTAATCGATTATCCGCCGCGTTTGAGAAACAATCTCGATTAAAGGACGTTTTAATTGACATTTTACCAAAGACGCCGTCGCGCTAAACTCGCGCTCGTTTTCTGCACGTTACTGACGGAAGTTAAACGAACAAAGTTCGGCAGAAAATCACTCGACGCTTAAAGATGTTTTAAAATTATTTGTTTAGTTTTGACAGGAGACCGAGAGGCTCCTCGGCGGCGACAAAGAGACGCGGTGACGGGCGTGTGACGAGGGCCGCCGGCGCCCTCTAGTGGCGGGACAGAACACCGCCGTCGCCGTCGTGTTCGCGGGAGGTAAAATTACCACGGTAAACACGTCGGGCGCAGAGTGGAGCGAAGAAGCCGGATTAAAACAGCGCATCAGGCCAACACGCGGGAAGCAGAAAAAGAACCGGCGCAAGACAAATATTTGCTCCCTATTTATTTAACACGCTGTGAAATAAATAATAAGACGCAGTTAAAAAATGCGCGCGTTCACGTTGGAGTTTCGTTAATTTCTTTAAAAATCATTATACATCATCACAGTAATAGTAAAAAAGTGCTTTAAACACTTAAACTATTGTTCGACCAGGGGGTATTACATTTAATTAACAGATTCGAATTTTATTCAATTTAAAAACAGGCTTTTGCGCGGTGCAGAACTCAAACTGTTCAGTTGTTCCCTGACAATTGGGGTCGAAGCCTCCCGCGGCGATGGGCGGGGCCCAGGTTTGCTCCTCTTCTGCCCCGACTTTCGCTCGAGTCAAAGAAAACCCCGTTTTACGCTCTTAGCGCAAATCGAACCCGCGTGTAACCGGCTGCTATTTCGCGTTATTTTAAAATGGGGGAAATATTAAAGCGTTAAAAGCCCGTCCGAAAAGCCCCAAAACAAACTTTCCCACACACACACGCACCAATCCCGTTGTTCACAGCGGGGGGTCAGAGACGAGCAAAGATCTTGATCGTGATCTTTTGTCGCCTTTCTTTCCACCCCCCCCCCCCCCGTTTGCTCGATTTCACCTTCCTGACGCTGTCGGGCTGGACTGAGCACCGGGAGACGTGGCGCTGTGAGGATGTTGGGATCTGTGTTCCTCACAGGCTGCGGGGGGGGGACGAGCTGCTGGCGCCACTCGGGAGCTTTGAATTCCTCCGTTTCCCGCACAGCGACTTGCGGTGCCGCATTACGGGAGCCGGGAGTGAAAGTCCAGCTGCGCGGCGTCTGCGGGGGAACCTCGCAAAACTCGGTCATGTTTCACTGTTGAGCAGCAGATGGGGGTTCAGACAGGCGCTGATGCACAAGCAGGTGAGGGATGTTTTACAGCGAAGGCGGTGGACGAGGGACCGGGACCGGGACCGGGACCAGGACCGGGACCGGGACCGACTGTAGGAGGTTCACGTGACTCCCTGAGCGGAGGAGACGGTGTCAGTGAAGAAGTGTGAAAAAAATCGGCATCAAGTTCAGGCAGCAAAGTGAAGAATGTGTTACCGGCGGCAGGTTTACGTTTTACAACGAATTGAAATGTTTAGCAACAGTCATTTTGCAAATACGCAAACGCACCACTGGCAGAAGCGGTTCTGGTTCCACAGAAGAGTTTGATTTGAAATTATTTCGTGCTTATTTTTTTTTCCTTTTTAATAGCAGCTCTAATTGCAGGATTAGGGTTCGTGTCTCATTAGCTGGATGATTTACCAGCACGTTTCAGTACATTTGAAAAGAAACGCAGAATAAAGTCTTAAAGACGGTTGTCCCCCCACAACTGAACACCTATGCAAATGAAAAGGAAAAATGTGAAGATCTGTTGTTTATTTTACTGCGAACATATTGCATCGCATCCCAGTAAACGGTGACATTAATAACGAGCTGGAATAAATTAATGTAAAGAACGGAGGGAATTAGAAGCTCCTGTTCGCGCAGCGTTTCCTTCACTCTCGTCGGGCTGCAGGAGAAAATGACGGAATTGAAATAAAGGCGGAATGAGCGACTGGTGCAAAACATTTGGCCGCCGCTGTAAATCAGAGAAACATTATAAATAGAAACACTATACATTTCAGATGTCACTATAATAATGGAATTAGACTTGGGTTGAACAAAGACATAAACCATGACAGAGAGGAAAAATGATTAGAAAAATAAACTGATTAAATTCCTGGTGGGGGGTGGACGGGATTTAAATGATTCATTTTATTTAAGTAACAATTGCTATCACGTTCTTTATTTCCCCCACAGACCGCGTGTGCGGAGTGACTTACCGAGCTCCTGTTTTCACACATTTCACAAACTGTCCGTCGATGACGCAGGACGTCATTTTGCCCTTGAGGAATCAGGACAGTTGCCGCCTCGATTTGCATATTTTTGTTTGTGCTGTTTTGGTCGAATTCTGGACATTTTCGTGGATGGACTGGTGAGTGAGAGCAGCGGAACGTGAGCCGCGTCGGGACACACGAGTGGGGTGTGTGTGGGGGGGGGGGCAGAGTTGTGTTCTGAAAAACTTCCACGTCGGGCCTCGTTGTGCAAACGACGAGCCAAGAAAAATGAACATGCGATCGTTACCCCCTTGTGTCTTTGTTCAAAGACAACTATAGGTGGTAGACATTCGAGTCTACAGTGATTTACCCGTGTGAACAACACGGTGTTTTACTGCATTAATTCCGGCTCAGTACCTTTATCGAGGTACTACAGCGCGCGGGGTGGGGGGTGAAACCGAGCACCATGACACTGTCATATCAAACTAAGCAGTACGTGTATATTTGCATACATTTGCTATACATGAATAGCGACCAGAACACAAGAAAAGCTGCTCTCCGGGCAGGAAGAGAGCATGAAATGTCAAAGCTTAAAATTATTGTTAAAAACAACTGCAGCACAACACAATAACAGCGAGTGAACCCCCAGCAGAGAGATTATGCAGAGTGTCAAAGTTTAAAAGCAAATGAAAGTACTGCATATGAAACATGCACTTTGAGAGAGAGCAGGTGTGTGTGTGTGTGTGTGTGTGTGTGTGTGTAAACATAAAGAAGTAATGAACAAAACACATGCAGGTACCTTCTCACAGACGCGGTTTTACTGCTCAGCTGCTGAGCGCCTCAGTTTACAGACGGAAAATGTGATTCACTCAGAAAGACTGATGCTTTATAACTGCGTGGCACTGAAAGCGGGACCTGCTTAAAAACCGTAAGACGGCCACTAAAAAAAGCTGCTGCTATAAGCAAGGTGAACATGTGAACAGGTTTTACTGGTTTTACCTATTTTCCACATCATAGATGAGCAACACGCAGGTATTTATTATAGATTTGTGTGAAAGTGATCATCTTACAGGCAATAACTATCACACCGTGGTCTGCAGCTCCTCACGGGACAGTAAACAGTCGCCCTTCTACCCAGCAGCACAGCGGCCCACGATCACAGCACGGCCGAGGATGACAATAAACCTGAGCCCAGTCGTCGGACCCCCAAGGACTTGAGTCGGGTAGCAGAGCTGTGCATCAGAGCCAGATGGTTTAACTGGATCTCTCTGTGTTGCTCAGTGGTTCCAGGCTGGAGAAACTGCACTGATTTCCTGCTCCTGAACATTTCCCTACACGTGACTTCAAAAAGGGATCAAACTCAGTTACCTGAGCGACGTCCTGCTTCGTAACCCTTCCGCCAAACAGGCAACGAACAAAACCAAGTTCGACAAACGTATAACAAAACAAATCAAAATATTAATTCATTCAAATTTCACAATAAGTGTCGAGCGTTTCAACATAATTTGCGGCTCTGGTTTAAATTTGAAGTAGCCTCACCTAGTCGGGAATTATAAAAAAGAATCGTGACAGTAAAAGAATAAATAAAAATAAATGTGTATATTGTGATAAATGTGGAAGGGTGAGAGGTGGTTAAAGGAGGTTGCATTTTGTCTTCACTCCAGCAAGAACACCCACTCCTGCACGTGTGGATCTGCACAAGGGCGTCTGGCTAAATGACGCAGGCGTAAGTAGTTTTTCGGGAGGCGGCAGGGGTACAGCAGAGAAGGACACGGGGACACCCGGCGGCCGCACTGGCGCTCCCTGCGCCCGGTCTCTGGCAGATCCCTCCACAAGCCACATCTGGCAGCCACCAGACAGTTCCGGAACCCTGCGTGAAAACGTCAGGAACAGCTGTTCCCCCCCGCACCACAACCCGGGCTTCGGAAAGAGCTTCTGCCACTTTACTGAGCAGGTTCGCTGCAGCCCTGGAGCAGCAGAGCTCCGTGAGGGCGAGAAGCCAGGAGTTACTGTGAGTGACGTCTCACGAGCCGCACGTCTCCATCACGTTCAGGAGGTGTGCTGTTGCGTCGCTGTGTCTGCAGCCCCCCGCGAGATTACGGCCGACTATTGAAATGAACGCAGTAGGAACGTCAGTGTCCTAGATGGGGGAAGGCAGAGGTTCGGAAATTACACCATTCCGGTCAGTCGGGTAGCCAACGGGGGCTCATCCCCGAAAGTGCGTCCTGCTGCGGCCTGAAAAGCTTCACACACACTTCCCCTCATCTGGGCTCGGCGGCATCCTGGGAAGGCAGAGACACACACAGCTGTAGTTTGATACAAACCACACAGTTCACACTCTTGCTTAGGCCTCACTACTGGTTTTATCAATGCAAGTGTCCCCAAATTATTATTAATGTCATCATCACCATCATCACCATCATCATCACCATCACCATCATCATCATCATCATCATCATCATCATCATCATGGCAGTGGGATGTTCAGGTGTGGGTTGGAATCCGGCTCAGTGTGGACCTTCCCCCCATGTCTGTATGGGTTTCCACCAGGAGCTCCTGTTTTTCCCCACAGTGTGAAGTGTGTTACAGGTCAACTGGTCACTTTAACTTGCCAGTATTGTGTTTGTGTGGCCACTCTGTGATGGCCCGATCACCAGTCCCATCCAGGCTATAGACCCCCTCCGGAAGTCTGGCCCCCCTGACCAGGACAAGCAGGTAAGTGTGATGATGGGTGGACTATAATTAGCGACAGGATTAAAATGGATTATAATCATAATTTGTCCAAAGCCGCTGCTACCTGCTGCACCTTATTTGGTCCCCTGTGGCTGGAGTCTCTCCCACGCCGGCCGCTGGGGTCGGACCCCCGGGGGGAGCAGACGGAGCAGCGGCTCCAACGCGTTTCCATCGTGTGTTTTTCCAACATGCAAGAGAAAACAAAGCAAACAAAAACCCTGTTTACACCTCACTCTGTTTACTGCCTGAGCCTCTGGCGAGTCGTGTGGCCTGTTGGCGCCGTAGTTTAATCAATCTTTCGTCACGTGAGCTGCTGAAAAGGTGCGGGACTGATAGCCACCGGCGCGGCGAGGAAGTGATGTAACAGCACACAGAAACGCGACAATGGCCATTGTTCCCGGCCCCGTGATGCTTCCTGCAGCGCATACGTGGACTGGGAGGAGTGGGGGGGGGGTGCCTTCATTGTTCCAGGTAGATGCCGCTGCCGCCCCGATCGGGGTCCCACAGCCTTAATATAGCGCTCAATACCCTGCAGCGGAACCGGTATCGCCTGCCAGTCTGAGCATTTGCTCTATTTAGGGCCGGGGCGCCAAGCGGGGACCGCTGCCATGGCAACAAACAGGAAGTCCCAAGCAAAGGCGCTCGCCGACCCCAGGCCCACGTCCCCGCCGGACCTGCTCACCTTCCGATCTCTGAGCCTCATCGGTGGAAAAATTGGACCCCTGTCAGTTTGCGTGATGCCGCGGAGCCCCAACCCAACTGGTTTCTTTCCCACCACTTTCCATTTTCTTTTTTTACCGTAACGGTGACAATTTTTGGGGTTGTGCCTTTCGACCAGTAAGAGTTTTTTGGGGGCGGACGAGGCTCTCGTTGGGACGTTAGCCACGTGGCGCGGTTCCGATTAAGCCGCTCGAGAAAAAAACTCCCCAAATGACCCCTTCCTTAAAGGCGACTGAAGAGGGATGAAACAGCCGCTGTAAGACCTGTTTATTGTCATCTTCCTGGGTGCGGAGGGAGAAACTGTTCCTTTGAGGGAGACGGCATGAGCGGGATTTCCATTAACCCCCGCGCTGGCCACACGGGGGGCAGCCGAGAGCCTGCGCCGTGGCGCTACCTGCGTCAGGCCTATTGAAGCCAGGCAGATGTCCTGACATACGGGATGCTGGGAGATCAGAGGAAGGTAAAGCAGTTACGTTTCAGCAAAGTGCCCCTCGGTGCCCTTTAATTACAGTGGGAAGCGGGACGAAGGATGCCCCCCCCAGCGATCCCCCAGAAACCCTCCTTCAGGAACCGCTCGGAGGTTACAAGTATGTTTGCTTGTCATTTTCCGAGGACAATTGGATTTATTTTCTTATTATTCCTGATTAAAACGTGGAAGGCAGCGGATTAATCATCTTTCCTCCAGTCCTTGAATAATTCGCGTTGCTGATTTGCTGATTTACTCCAGCCTGAATGGGAGCCCCACTGGTTCGCCAGATCGCGCGTCCTCTGTCACTGGGAGGCTGCCAAGCGACGCGGACCAAGCGAGGCTGCAGGCCCACGCCGCTGCCAGCCTGCCACGCTTCTCCCGTGACACAGTGGCTCTTGCGGATGGAGGCGCTGAGCTCAAAGCCTCACCCTCCAGCAAGAAGGTGTGCGGTGGGCGGCCACGGAGGCCGGGCTGCTTTGCTGCAGTCGTTCTGATCCACAGACTCAAGGGCGTCTTTAACTCTCAAGTACATGTGCGTGGTTGTGAATGAACCGACCCGCCGTCACGGTAATTCCAGTATAAATTATTTAATCCGGTTCGGAAATTGATGTATTTGTTCGCAGACGCAGTGATTCGATTGTGAAAGTATTAAGTCAAAATCAGATTGAACAAGAACATATGATGGCACAATAAAGCACAGAGGTATTGAACACCAATAAACGCACTTGCAGCTCCAGAGACTCTGCACCGACACGAGTGTGTGTGTGTGTGTGTGTGTGTGTGTGTGTGTTTGTGTGTGTGTGTGAGTGCGCGCAGTTGATGCTCCATTGAGCTCATCTTGGCACCAAGCTTTTCCTCTGGCCAGTTAACCTCTCCGCCCTGCTGGCCCAGCACGGAGAGCAGCTGCTAGGTAATGTTTCAGCGGCGATGACTTTCCTTCCGCCAGACCCTGACCGACCAGTGGCCGGTTGGGCCCCTTCAGGCAGTCCGCTGGGGGCAGAATCTCCACCCCTGAAAGGTCTTTTGTGTCTCACTGGGTTCCGGTGCGAAGGTGCTGGGCCTCAGACTTAGAGTCACACAAAGGGGTCATTTTGGCTGCTAAATAATAAACCACATTGTCTCTGTTGCATTTCTGGCAAAGCGGCTCACAGGTATGTGATCGTAGCTAAAACACAAAGGGCTCTCAGTCCCACCACCACCAGTGAGGACAGAGCCGTGGAACGGACTGCAGGGACGTCGACTGAGGGACAGGTACCGAGGGATGTCGACGGGGGACAAACATGGAGACAGACGTGGGAAACATGTCCCTGTCCCTGTGACACAGGAAGAGCAGGAAAAAGAAAGACTCTAGAAAAGAGAGGCAGAGAGGAGGGAGAAGAAGAGACACTTAAAGCCTGGAGTGCCTCAGGACATGGTGCAGTATTCACACACACACACACACACACACACACACTCTCTGCCCAGCTTGTGCGACCTTACAGATGCACAGAGGGTGACTGAAATAGAACATCATTTGGTGGGGGGGTTCGAGTGACAGCCAGCCGCGAACGTAGGAATGTGGAACCTGCACATTTTGAGCTGCAGTGTGGACTGCTCCCCGTCCCCGTCCCCACGCTGTTCACAAGGAGACCGAGGGGGAGCGCAGGAAAGGCCCCAGGGCCTGCAGTTTGCCCCTCTCCCCCACTCAGTGCCAGATCCTCCACCCCCCGCAGACACAGTCCCCGAACCGAACGCGCGAACCCGGTAAAGGATTCCGCTCTAGCAGTCGGTGTCAACTTAGGCCTCAGTGGTCCAGCCAAGTAGGATTTACACAGTGAACCCTGTGATCCGCATGTCTGCTTCCCCCATATTTATATACAAATAGTGCTTTAGAGTTTGTCCCATTTTTCACTACCAACTTGCAGTTTACTTTGGCGAATTTTTCCAAATAGTTGTTAGATTAAAAAGTAATATTTTGTGTGTGTGTGTGTATATATATATATATATTTAATCTCAGTGAAACCACTCACTTAAATAAAGGATAAATAAGATAAAAAAGCTGGAATAAATTCTCTGTCCCTCCATTAATGGGAGATTAAGCTCATAAGCACTAGTGTAGTTAAAACGGACTAAAACTGTTAAGGCAGATAACATGTATGAAGAGAGGATCACGTTAATACAATGTCAACTTGACAACTGGAGGCCAGGGAAAGACTGATGTTAGCAAAACCCATCACAAAATGTCTGCTGCCGTCTGCCACTCTGGTTAAAGCTGTATTTATTCATTATCTGCAGCTCAAACATTAAATATGTGATATAATAAGAAAGAGAAGGCGATGGTTTATGATTAAACGATTGCATCACTCTGTTAGGGGATTAAGACATCCACAAAAAGAGATTAATTCTATATCCATGTTAATGTTGGGTGTCAGGCATCCAAAACCCAAAGATAAAGAAAGGAAAAAAGATAAATGAGACTCGTTTGCGCTCAACAGGCTTGAAGCTCTGGCGCCACCTGCTGGCCGAAGAGCAGTTCCACACGAACGTCCTGCAGCAGCAGCAGCAGCCATCTGAACCCAAATGTGTCCCTGTTATGGCCTCAGCGGCCGAACTCCGCTGCTCTACAGCTTCTACAGACCTTTGCGTTCACGCCTGCCGAGGGGCTACCGAGGTTCACATGAACAACAGACCCCCGCGAGGGCCGGATGACCGGAACGGTCGTCTTCACCTCACACCACATCCGGGGCTCAAACGTCCTGTCCAACAGAGCCGCGGCCAGTATGAGGACACAGTGTCAGTCTGCGGTGCCACTTGCACTTCCACAGGAGCCACTGACACCTAAAGCCCTGCGAAGCCCTCGGCAGAAACAATTGGAAGAAAAGGAGCCGCGGTGTGGAGGCAGAGGGGGGAGCGAGAGACCGGCGGGGACTGAAGGGAGGACAGGAAGAGAGAAAGAACGACGCGGGTTTAAGTAAACCGCACTTCTGAGGAGGAGAAGGCGCAGCGGCGTTTGTTCGACCCAGCCAGACGGTGCAGAAGATGTGGGGTGTGACGGCTGGGTGTGAGCGCCACTCGTCTTGTCATGCCCACCCCACCTCCCGCCCCACCCCCATCCTGCCCCTCGCCCAGAGCTGCTCCTTCTGTAGCGGAGTGACGACGGGGTTGTCACCTGAAGGGCCGCGCAGTGCGCTGGGTTTCCAGCACCCCAGCAACGCAGACGGTGCCAGTGGGAGGGATTCAGGGCCACAGAGCCACATGCAGGAGTGTTCCATCCTGGGAGTGTCATTCTGCTCTGTCACTGTGACATGTCTGTATGTGTAAAGCTCAGTCTCTGTCTGTCTGTCTGTCTGTCTGTCTGTCTGTCCTTCACGCACGGCTTTGTTTTTCAAGCCACGGATTTGAAATTTGCCACTCACTCAGGTACTTCTCACCCCAGTTGAGGCTTTTGCATAATCAAGTTCCTGCACAGTCACACCCACCGCATGAGACCCATTAAAGCGCTACTGTCCGCAGCAGTAGATTGCGGTTGGATACAAACTGGACACAACAAAAATATTGACCAAAGCAGACAAGCTGAAACCGTCTATTTGTTTCTAAATGAAATCCACTGAGTACATATTCTAATTTACATTCGCATTACAGTGTTAGAAACATCAGAATGATTCATTTGATCACGATACAGTGACCTGAACTAGGTGCTGGATGGAACAGAAGGATGCATTACAGAGGCAGTTACGACGTAATTACAGCGTAGGTGCAGTAAATTAACTCAAATCGCTCGGTATTTTGGAGAATTACAAGGCTGAAAAGGAAGCCCCTTGGAAGAAATGTGAATGGAGTAAACCCATAAACGGTGCGGTTAAAGACGACAACGTGCACCAGCAGCGATCCAGTTACACCCACGGACGATGATATCCACCCGAGAGAAGCAGCCAACGTGGGCCATTGTCATGCTCTCTGTGTAAATATAGACTTTACTCACTCATGATTAAAACATGGCCTGTTTTAATGAGACATTACTAATTAATGCATATCTCTTCAAAAACAACATTTAGGCTATCATGAGATGTTTTATAAATATACATAAAGAATTTGGTCCCTGTGTGGTTTCAAAAAAGAAATGTGCAATTATACATGCAGCTTAAGGTGATGCTTCAGTAAATACAACATGCAGGTTGATGTGAAAATAATGTGTTTAAAACATGCAGGTTTATGTTCTACCGCTGTGGATTAAACGTACAGGCTAATGTGGACATAATGTGAGGGAAACGTGCAGGGTTACGCTCGGCTTGTGGATTAACGTGTAAATGTGTGTGTTGAACAGGCAGCTCTCCGTCGTGAGGCTACAGAGAGACGTGCTGCTGCTTCGGCCCCAGCGGACAGGTCACCATTCAACCAGAAGCAGCGAGTAGCCGGGTCAATAGCGCGGCGCGGTGGACACGCAATGACTAACATGTCGTATAATCGCCAAACTGCTTTACCGTTAAAGTGGTTTGAAGTGGTATTTAGTAAAAAAGTTAGTGCTGTCAGGCAGGTGATGTGTGGGCCGGTCTTAGTCGAGTGCAAAGGGGGAAAATACATATCATCAACCTTCACTGCAGTTACATCACTAATGTGCGCAGTGGCGTCGGTGTGTGTGTGTGTGTGTGTGTGTGTGTGTGCGTGTGTGTGTGAAATCCGTTGACCCACGTACACTCTGCGTGAGGTCTGATGTGCCGAGTTTGACATTCCTCTTCTCGAAACGTTGTCATTTTACATTTTCAGAAAGGCTGTTTACTGTTTTGGGATTTGTCATGTTATTTATGCAACTTTTCTTAAATTCTACTGCATAAAATTGCTACATATAATTATGAGCTGAAATCGAAATAAAATTGTGCCCTGAACATTTGACATAACCTTTTCATTCGGAGATCCCATCTCTGCCACCAGTGACTCCATGGAGCAGAAGACCAAACGAAGGCCACGGGAGCGGGTTCAGGACGACACACACAGTCACACTTCATTTGCCCGATTTAGCTACACAAACATACACCTCTAGCATAAACAGGGTCCTACTAAAAGGAGCCCTTCGACAAGTTCCAAGAATAAAATATAGAACTACTAAAGTACATTTTTACTTTCCCACCAAATCATTTGAATGTGAAATGTTTGTTCTACTTCCGTAACAATTAATTTGAATATAGATCATTTTGCTCACAATCAAGCACTAAATGTCATTGGTGATGTCAGATTTCATTTTCTGCCCCTCTGACACGCATCCACTGAACAGATCACAACTACAGCAACACGGCATTACAGACCCGCCCGAAATAAGAAGCAACGTCGCATTTGGCACAAACACTGACAGTGACAGAACAGAACTGCTCACACTTACATTTGTTGCTTTTTACATCCCACAGATTGACAGTTTCACAGCAAGAGCGGCGGCCTTTGTGTGCGAGTTATCAGATCCTGTGTGGGCGGTGAGGGTTACTGGGGGGCACTGAGTGAAGTTCTGTGGAGCTACATCCTCCTGGTGCTGCAAACTGCAAGGCTGCTTGACAGCACAAGAGCTGCAGAAGGTGGAAGCAGCAGTTCTATCTGGGTGCCAAACCCCCGTATTGCTCTCCGCAACAATGGGCAGCAAGTCTGATAACTATATTTCAAATACAGGTTTAATGTACCGTAATATGCATCATCACGACATATTTTTGTAAAACCCTCAATACGTTTGGATCTAGCCACCCTCAAAATTTTAGCCATCATACAAACATCTATTCCACTGTAAAGACCGTGGAGCAGAAAAGTCGCAGTTGATGCCAGGAGGTAAAAGTGAGATTTCGGTGAATGATGTGAAGAGCACGAAGGGGATGGAAGCTCTTGTCCCAGGTAACTAAGTCAACAAATTAAATTGCCTCTTCTATAATGAAACCGCAAGGAGAAGTTCAGAAATACATGAAATGGAAAACAGGCCTCTGACCATGAAGGTTTGAAAGCCAGAGCCCAGAGCGGTGTGCAAGGATACAGTGTTGTCGTGTACTGGAATCGCGGTATAAACTGCATGTTGGGCTGTTCCACATCGACCCGACTGCTCACAGCAGCACCTGCACCTGACGTGTTCTGGAGAAATGGGGTTTGTGAACCAGCACTTTAAGGGCATCAATGCAGCGTATCGTGTAAATGAGATGAAAACAAAACAAAATTAGCTGTACCTTTTAATAACAGTAAATTAACATAAAAGTCTACTTTAAGGGAAAGAAATTTGAACTAAAAAAGCGTGACCTTGTGAAGCAGCACTATGGGCGGCAGCGCTAATGTCTACGCACGTGAGAGAAACCCAGCTTTATTCCTAAACGGTGCATCTTGCGCTTTGTTGCGTGAACCGCCACCGACACGTCTACACCAGGACACTCCGGTCACTAGCGGTCTATCCTTACTGGGGAAAACGGAGGGCACGAGTCACGCGGGGGATACGGAGCTGCAAGTAACCAAACGGCTTGTTCAAAATCTCCAGCCTTGTGTTTTGACCAGCACAGCTGAAGGAGGAAGTGCACAAACACACAAACAATAATATCCATCAGCAGATCTATACACTCCGCCACCAGGAAATCTCAGCTAAATGTTCCAAATCCATGACAACCATGGAGACAAATCCAGTTATTAGCGTCTGATGTTGGAGGTTTGTTCTGACTGACTGAATGAGGGAATAAATAACCGCCCGCAACGATAAACAAAGGCAGCTGATTTCTCATTAACGTGAAAGTGAAAGCGAGGCCCTGCGTCAGTAAACACAGCCTTCGTCTCCAGACCCACGTTCCATTGCGCGCCTCCGTTTCGCCCGCGATTCAGACAGCGGAGGAGCCCGCGGCCCACGGCCCGTCCTTATGGTTTTACTGTCCTTCTGCTTTTCACACCTACGCGAAACTGGCCTCCCCGGGCAACAGCTGGGCTTCAAAACCCACGAAAGCAGAGATAACTGCGCCCATTAGAACTTGCCTAATAGATGACTTGTACGGGGTGGCACAGGCATCTCCTAACCTTTGACCTTCCCCTGCTGGCTGACGACACGCTCCACAGGTACCGTCCTCACTGCAGTGCAGGGGAGCCAAGCCCAGGATGCCAAACTACAGTGGGGGTGGAAAATGGGTTCAGCTGGATGTTTGTGAGCTCTTTCTGGAGCCTGGAGGCCAGCTGGGAAGTGCTCTCAGTGAGCAGGGGTGCATGTTCTGAGGGAACACAGGATCCAAAGTCATATGGTGACCAAAGGTTTGCAGGGAACACAGAAGGGAGGGTGTGAGTTCATGGGCAGTGGATACAGACCTGGCCCTGGTACATAATGCGGCCGATTGGCCTGACAACACACGCCGTGCCGTTTCCAAACTGCTCCATGACCCTGTTCTCCTTGAGAGCGGACTGCAGGTCAGCCATGGCGCTCCAGCACTTTAAACAAACAGTCAATAAGCTGTGCCCTGAAAGCAGAGGAATGCAGAGATACACACTTTCACAGTTAAACCGGGCAAAAGAGGTGCAAACCATGCGATCAGCAACTGTTCGAGGTGCTCGGCTGGTGACTAAAGCCACACCGTTTCAGGTCTAAGGACAGTCGTGCTGCTCTTCTAATACGCAAAGTAGTCAACCTGACATCGTGCAGGAAAATTTCCATGGCAAAAGTTTAAAGCTAAGCTGCATGTCCCAGGCATCCAAAAAACAACAGGAATTGATGAAGTCCAGATCTTACAGTTTTTACAGGAGTCATTAAACATCTCTGAGTCAGACACCCAGTTCCAGACGATTTCCGCATCAGGGAATTTTGTGTATCGTCGTTCATCTCTATTTGTTTTCGTCCAGTTGGGTAGAACAGCTGTAACCCTCTCACCCATCTTCAGGTGAGTTCCAGGATGCTTTGGCGAGTGATCCCAGGTAGAATGACTCCATCTAGTGGAGTGGTTACCAGCTCTTCTTCTGCAAGACAACAGAGGGATGAAGCGGAGCCTAAACGGGAGTTTTGGTACTGGCTGAGCCTGCACACCGATCATCGGGGGAGACTCTCTCAAAGCGACTGTTCTTCTATAGCGTTCCCAGCGCTACCACTATCAAGGGGAAAGGAGGAAGGAGGGATAAATATGTGTCTTTTGAAAGCATCGAGACTTTCTTTGTCACTGCCGCACTGCTCCGGCTTTCACCTCTGCCTTCATCGATCCAGTAGAGGAAAATGTTCATGGTGCCTGCCTCTGTGGTCTGGTAGTCTTCCCCGTATGGCCGGAGCACCTGCTGGCACCCAGAGCCAACTGCGTCGTACTTGGCATAGACTGAAGCGCCGTAGTTCCTAAGATGAGAGGAAACCCAGCTACACACCACATCACTTCTGTCCTTCATGCACAGGAAAAGAGAGAAACAAACAACTACTTGTTGAGAAACACAAATACTTGTTCAGCTGCAGCAGAAACAAAAACTGCATACAGACATATTGTACATAACACATCTAATAATATTCTTCTTGCATCTGAGTACCAGTCCACCCACTGCATGGATTACACCGGTTGTTTTATGATACCATCCACATTCTCACCATATACCATCATTTTACTCTGCAAATACCTCAAACAAGAGAACTGACCCTCATACAGGCCACACCTCCAGTCTATCTGAGTGAGGGACCCATTCCTGGTCAAGCTCCAAAAGCATCCTGGGGCACTCCAATAGCTCCGCAGCATCAAAGCTCTGCACATTAGAGAGAAGGGATAGGAAGAGGGTGGGGAAAGAGAGAGTGAACTGGAACGGGAATTTCACACATTGGGCATGTTGGACGCCCTCAACACTAATGCCAGTTGACCATTTCCTGGTCTGGTGTCAGTTGTCTCTGCCTGGTAGATACTTGGCTTACAGGCAGACAGGCCCTCTTTGCAGAGTAGAGCATCCTCTTTGTGTTGAGCATGGGCCTGAAGAGCCGAACCCTGCCATCCTGCCCCCAGTACGCCTTCATTCCTTCAAAGAACTGGATAGAGGTGTAGACCATGAGACACAGCACATCTGGGCAGATAAGCTAGTGGGACACACAGACTCTTAACTATCACAGGGAACAGATGGAAAAAAAATCCCTGCTTTTCACCTGCAGTTCCTCTAACTGAAGAATCACAGCTGACGTGTGACGATGAGGCTGCAGTCCATCCATATCACACCAAAACATAGTGAACTGAAGAGCAACACTCTGGACACACCTGGAGAGCATAGTGCAGGTGAGAACACGCCAGGTGAGCAGACAGGTTTTAAAAGGTCCATATGAGGTTCCCTCCAGCCCTCATCAATGCTCCACTCAGTGGTCAGCATGAGGTCAGTGAAGACCTTCCCAAACAACAAGTTTGTCACGTCTGGCTTGGTGCTGCTCGTGGAAGATTGCTCAATGACCATGTCCGATGCCTGGGAGCGAAGACAACTGTTAGATACACACGTATCTTCAACAGGAGATGTCTGCAGCCAGACAGGCCAATGTAGAAACATGCCAGATGAGGCTGGTAATCCCCAGACCATCTGCCTACACCTGCCGCCACGCTGGCCCGTCTCGCAGAAGAGGATTACAAGCCGTCACAAATTTCAAAGGTTCATGTGTTTCCTCTGAGACATCACTCTCTAGTCTAAAGTCACCTCTCTGTTGTATATTCTTCAGTTCCACAACTCTACACGTCCTTGAAAAACGGCTATGGCAGCTTAAAATGTATTTTGGCTTCTCCACAATTTTATGCTGTTGCCATGATGGTGGGATGAGAAAAATGGTGGAAAAAGCAGGCAATAAAATGAGCAGCACAGCACGACTGAGGCTGATCCTATACATACACACACACACACACACACACACACACACACACACACACACACACAAAACACAGCAGGTCCAGCAAAAACACAGAAACACAACCACAGGCCTCAGCCAGGACAGAGGAAACCATCTCACTGCTCACACTGCTGAGCAGCCATTACCTGCACATAAATCCCGCACATCCAGCTGTGCACCGAATCCGAGTTCCTGTGTGACCACGGAGACCGGGACCAACACACCCTGTGGCCGTCCACACAGCAGTGTTTGTGTGTGTCCTTTTCCGTCGCTTCCCTATCAACAGACCCTCTGCCTTGCTCACCCCCAGGAAACACACACTACCCCAAACCTAAGTAAGAAAAATAGAGGTAACATTTACCTGAGCCAAATAGGGGCAAATAATGACGGCACGGCGCTTTGGAGACAAGTGTCTGTTAAATGCAAATAAAGGACGCAAAGAAAACCCGTCAATGTAAATATCTCGTGCTGCTCAGCTGTCCAGAGGTGTGAAACCCAAATTCAGGTGTCACAGGCGTGAACAAATGCCTCGTGTCATGAAGTCGGGGTTTAAAACTCCTTCTGTAAATTCTGGTAGCTGGAATGGGTGCAACACAGGGATGACTGCAGAGAAGTTGTTTCTTCAAGTTGTCACCAGACTCAGGCTTCTCATTCCTTCTGCCCTATAAATCATAGGCATATGGAATGAAAATGTGGACAAAATCAAGTGAAGAGACCAGAAAGATGATGCTGCACCATCAGGGAAAGCGACTGGCTCCCTCACTTTAATTCGCCCATCTGGATTCCCATCAGGAATCACGAGCCTGAGGGACATCTAGAGACCTCCAACAACCTCTCTCTTAAACCCAGTGAATTGTGCGCCTATAGAGGAGGTGGGCCGGGTGTAGGAACCTGTGTGACCCGAGATCCTGCCCTCACTCAGCAGCGAGGCTGTTCCACACGCTGCACAGTGCCAGTCAGGTGTGAATCACTGCTACCTGTCAAGCCGCCCACCAGGCAGACAGAGCTGCTTTAATTGAATTTTGGAAGAGAAGTTCATTCTAAATACAATTTGTTTTAGAAAAGGTGCACAAGACTTTAGACTTTGGACCAAAGTGACAGATGTTACAGTCAAGAAGTATCTGCAATTGTTATACTGTTGGGTGCAGTGGTAGTCTTGGATACTTGAGGGGGTGCGAGGGTTACAAGCCTGGGACTGGGATAAGTGAAACAGGGAATAAACGTCAAGGGTAAAGCAAGCAAGGAAAATGACAACTACAGCCTCGTGCACCTGGCAGCATGTCACCGACGCTAATGTGCAGGAAACCAGCTTCTTCTGCAGCTCTTTGCAGGATTTCAAAAATAAATCACCTGAAAAGCGGCCATGTGTCCTGCCAGCCCGCGGTCACTTTCCTCTGTAGGAGAGAGAGGAAAGTCAGTGCAGCTCATGTAAACACACACACACACAGAATCAGAAATTTACACACACTAACACATGCAGACAGACAATAAAACACACACACAGTGTTCAGCACTGAAAACCACGGACAGTGTTTTACTTCACACTGCGGCTGTAACTCCACAGAGCAGCGACTTTGAACGTGGTCGTGGACGCAGCGCTACTGACGGGTCGCAGTGAGTCTCTGATTCCCGTCTTCTGTCATATTCCTAGTAAAGCTGTTCACCAAACACGTCACTCTACAAACAACTGGAATGTGCTCTCCGGTCCTGGTGCCTCTGGGTGTGAACATGTCGAACTGGCTGTACGTGGTGGGAAGAAAGCGCGGGAACGCAGAGGCCGCGCGGCGGTCGCGAGCTGCCAGGACCGTGGACGTTTTCGCCTGACGCCACGTCGTTCGTGACCCCCTCCTTTCGCGGGCAGACAGCAGCGCGCGGAACTGCCTATCGGCCGTCATGGATGCGGAGCAGCTGGGTTGTGGGCGCCGGTCACCGCGGTTAGAGATCAAGTTTAACTGCTGAGAGCCGCCCGGGAAGCGGGTCTGCGTAGAAAACAATGAAGAGCACGAGAGGTTCAGGTAAATGGCTCACGGAGGAAGGCGCGGATATTCCTCCGCTCTTTGTTACGTGGGGTCACGACAATTCATTGCGGAATTAATGAGGCGGATTCTTTTCGAAATTACTTCATTTAACACTCTGTCCTTATCTGTTGTTTGAGCACGAATAGATTTGGCCTGAGTCATCTTATTGCACATTGAGATGGACCTAAGAAGCTGACAGGTGTGTCCCCTTGGAGCAGGTGGCGTGTGTAAGGTCACTACTGCTTGTGCGGTCAAGGTTACGGTGAGGAACAGAAGCAGCTTCAGCAAACACAGTGGCATAAAAACAGTTACCTGTCTGTTCAGTGACCGGGTGGGCACCGCTGGGGGGTCCACTGACAGTTACACTTATTTTAACATAAAGCATCCAGACACAGCAGGTTCTCGTGCAGCGCGTGTTGCTCTTACAGGACTGAAGAGCAGGGGATGATCAGTGGTCAGTGCAGAGAAAGTGTGTTTCCTTATACACCATTTCCACAAATTTCCCTTCTGGGCCAGAGAGAAATGCCAGGTGAACGAGGAGAGCGACACCCGGCTGAAGGCCGAGCCAGATCCTACACAGACGTTGTCCATGCAGCGTGACAGTGTGTATTGAGTCTGTCTCCTGATTTTTGCTGCTATTTTTGTGAAACGAATTTGTGAAAGAATTAAGTCGTTTATTAGGACTATTTGGTAACATCTTGGTTGGGAATGTGTTTTCATTCTTGAGAGGTCTGCGCCAACCCTGCTTTTACCCACAAGCCCCTGTTTTTTTCTGCACAATGGTGTGAACGTGGTGCTGTAGAATCAACTGCTGTACCCCCCCCCCCCCCCCCCCCCCCCCCCCCCCGGTATC
>UFQX01000645.1:36104-67855 GCA_900497675.1 Arapaima gigas
CCCCCCCCCCCCCCCCCCCCGTGCACATTGCTCTGTTTCACACAAAACTCCATGTACTTATTCATTCTGGGCCCGACAAAATTCACACACAAAAAGTACCTGTGTGGCACTAATCTCCTCGAGGAACACTGGCCTCCTTCGAGTCCAACTTCCAGTCTTCTCCTTTCCGTAACAGATCCGGCTCGTCTGACTTTCTTTCAGGTTCTGACACAGCTGGTGAGCAATTTGCAGCGACTAATTATGTCAAAACACATATCTTTGGACTGCGGGAGGAATCTGCACAAATGCAGACAGAACATACAAACTCCACACATACACACAACGTGCCCTGGCTCCCAGATCCCTACAAACACACAGTGGACTTAGTAAGTCATAAAGATGCACAAACACACATATTGACAGCTAAAGGATATCAGTGACACAGCTGTCTGAATTTGCCTGTCCTTTTGCTCCCAGGTCCAGTTTTTCAGCAACGCTGCTGCTTCTCCTTTCCATTACGCTGCAGTGAAGAGAAGGAGAAAAGCTGTGCTCATTGGAAGGCCAGATATTCACTGTCTGTGCTGCACAAAAGAAAGAACGTGAAAGTGTGAAAAGGTACAACAGTGACAGTCAGTATGGGCAGCACAGGCTTAACATGACAGAAAGGTAGGCAATAGGGCCCCAGGAATCCAATGTTTGCATCTATACATGTTGATTTTTGTTTAAACTGATACTGAAATTGTTACACGTACAAAAATTGCTCTCATTGCTACTATTGCTATGAAATATTAAATATGAGCTGTGGAATTAGGAAATACTGTATGTTACACTAGTGTAATGTGTACTGTACTTCATACATATATATATATATATATATATATATATATATATACTGTGAGGCAGACAGGGTCCCACCGAGGACCCGCACCTTCATCAGGATCGGAGACGTGTTTCACTTGTGTCTTTCAAGCTGAGGTTTGTACCTCCGATCAATCGTCTTACGCGAAACGCATATTTCACCAACCTCTTCTACAGGTCTAGGGTACAAGACGCAGTCGTACCATATTTAACCACACGGTTAAAGGTTCTAGCAATAATATGGATGAGTTACAGCTTTGACAGTTGAATTACATTGGTTCAAATAAACAAATATGCGACAAGGTGACATTTCAAGTTATTTTTCTGCTGGATAAAAGTGAAGCAGAGGTGACCAGTGAGGTTTCAGACAGCCAGCAGATTTGAGTAAATCTCAGATAGCGACTTATTCGTGTGTAAAAGAAAAGCTCGACTGAAGCGGTTCTGCATTATCTAAACACAGCGATGGAAAAACTGTGTTGTGTTATGTTATTATATTAATAAAAGCAAACTGCCCCTGGTAGCTGAACTGTAACCACAGCAGGGGTGGCGACGAAGGCCCCCACCTGGGGAAAAGCCCCTAACGGGTCCCCTCTATTTATTTCATTGAAGCCTAACGTCTCACTGGCAGAATGTCAGTCTCCGTGTGTCCACGGTTATCTGGGGGAAAAGACGAGACTTTGCGCGTCAGAGCTGCTCGACAACTGCGCGCTTCCCTCAGCCTGCACTTCATGGCGTCTGCGGATTGTGCGCAGGTGCCGCGGACCGGCGCGCGGACGCGCGCGGGGGGGGGTTTTAAAAACCGCAAGTGAGGCGTGACCTCCCCTTCGGCGCTTTCTCGGCGGCGCGTCTGGACAAAAGTAAATTAATTTAATAAAAAAAGAAAGTGAGTATAACCTTGCAGTTTAAGCCGTCCCGACACTGTTCTAGTAGGAGAGCAGGATGAAAGAAAAGGTGTTAAAACAGCGCTGCCGTTCGCGCTGCTGCTGCTGCTGAGGACGAAGTGGAGTTGAAAGAGCAGCGCTGTGTTGCTAAAACTCGCGCCATTGCTGTTTAAGTTCGTTTTTAATAGCGGTTGCTGTCGGAAAGGTTTGTTCAGCTTGGCAAACATCTCCCCACTTCACGGCTGTTCTGATCTTCAACTTTGGGTGTCGGTGACCTTTGTGAATGAATCTTTTTTGTCTTATCCTCCTCTCGCTTGATCACATATATTGGCCATTCGTGAACTGTGTTGTTTAGATGAACTGAATGTTTTTGAATGTTTATGTGCTGATGAATGAACTTCAACCCGACAATAGTTCCCTTGCAACATTGGTCACCGACAGGCAACATGTTTCTGCTCACACACACGCGTGTGTGCAGCCTGCAGTTGACTATTCACCCCTCTTCACACCTGCCTTAGGATGGAGGTGGGCAGCAGCCAGAAGCGGCACAATCCGGTGGACAGTATCTGTCGCAAGCTGCAGACAATCCAGCGACGCGATCAGGAGCTTAACTCCCCCTTCCAGATCCCCAAGTTCCAGTCGCACAGCTACGACAGTCCCCAAGCTGGCCTGCGCCGGAACCTGGAGGCTATTCTGAAGAAGCGTACGATCCGCAGCGAGAGCGAGTCGGACGGCTCTCCCGTCACCCGCAGTCCCTGCGCTCCGCTCACCCCCACGGGATCTCCACGGGACCACTTCCATAGCTGTACTGGGACGCCCTCCAACACCACATACGCCATCTCCAACACGCTACTGGACCACCAGGGGCTGTCCCTAAGGCCAGGGGAGGGTAGAGGATGGTCACGCAGTTGTTCCACTCCTGCAACCCAGAACCGTGACAGCTACTTCAGCTTCTCTTCTCACTGTGCCACCTACACTAAGCAGGGCAACCGGGTGGCCCATGGAGACCCCCAGGCAAGCCCCTCCTCCAGCCTGCTATCCTGCAATCTGAACTTCTGCTCGTCAGAGAACTCAAATTTGCTGGACTGTGGTGTGGGCTGCCCAGCTGTCGTGGTCAAAAGGCTGTCCTTAGGTGATGGTAAGTAGCCCTGGGCAATGGATCCATGGCCTGTTCACATGGCTGAATCTTTTATTTTTAGGACTTTATACAGTTCTTGCCTTACTGCATAGGTGTGATGAGAAGGTTGATGGTGGGATGCTTTTTTGACCATTATGTATATTTTTAATTGTTCTATGTAGCTATAATTAATTCAGCAGAATATCTAACTAGAGCAGCAGCCCTCCAGCTTTCTGCTTACCAACCTTCTGCCCACAAGGCTCAGACTCTGTATTCCGCTCAGAGGGCCGCAAAGAGACCATGACAGAGGTCAGCCTTATCTGCGAAGAGGACCTGTTGGACACCATCTTTCATGCTTGTGACACCCAGCGGAGAGGTACCTGGGGTGGTATCCGGTTTCTGATGAGGGTTTTGGCTCTGGTTGTGCAACTTGCCTGTGATCAGGTGGAGCCTTCTCCCTTGCACAGGAGAGAAAACTTTTCTGTGTGCAGATGTGACACAAAAAGACCCGTTCACGTTTGGTGACCCTCCTTTTGTGGATGCAGGCGTGATAGGGGGATGAAGATGGGTGAAGCAGTTCTTAAGTTTCTGGTGTATATGACAACTATGCCAGCAGGGATTGGGTGGTGGGGGAGAGCGGTGGAGCCACAGCCTGCAAACTAGAAGCTTCCCCAGCTTGCTGAAGCCTGGTGCCTCTTGGTTCCGCTCAGACTCTTGGTCCCTCTGGTCGGGATGATTCAGCACCGTGTGGGCGGCTGCGGAGAAGCGCTCTCACTCTCTCCCTTCCTCTCCCCCTCGCTCGCTTGAGTGTTTGAGCCTCGGTGCTTGTGTGTGGCGTATGATGGCTTCTGGCAATGGTCACCCTGACGACAATGCTGACCGTAGCCCCTCTCCCCCAGGCAAGGTGTACGTCTCCCGCATTGTGGACTACCTGCGGCACACAACTAGCCGAAGCTCAGAGGACAGCGGCCTGGAGGAACTGTGCAACATGTTGGATCCTGAGCACAAGGATATCTCCATCGACCTGGACACCTACCATGCGGTTATGAAGGAGTGGATTGATGACTGCCGCAACCAGGGGTAAGGAATGGCGGGAGGTCCTGGATGAGCCTTGACCTTATTACAGACAAGCTGGAGAAAGAGCAGGAGTCTGGGATAACGTGTAGGTGGTGGAGGTTAGTTCTGAAGCCTTTTACATGCTAGTGAGATTCCATGGAGTTTGTATACCACAATAAGAGTCCCCTCATCAAATCGTGCCCGGGCGGGCAGAATGACAGCAGACAGCCGCCTCTGGTCTGATTTTAGTGACTAACTGAGTTCATTGAGGTGTGGGACTCGGAAGAAAGGGGAGCAGTTCCACCTCTTCTCTATAGGGTGGGATGAAAGGGTGGTTTTCTGGCTTTTACAGGTAAGAGATGTTCAGATACGTTTTCTTGGCACTTAAGTTGTGTAACGCAGCTGTTCTTCTCTACACCAGGGACAGTACGCAAGAAGATGTGACGCAAGAATCAGTCAAATTAAGAGACAATTTTTCAGGTAAATTCTGAGGCACCAGGTGGCCTTTGATTTAAATGAAATGTAGTCAATCTTGTGATCCCGAAACATGACAGCTAAAGTGTATTTATGTGATTCATAAGTCACTTGAAGTGACAGTTTGCATATTCTAGACCTGCCCGAGTTCTTCTATTAGCTGTATGGAACCGATGAGTGTGTACAAGTTGAAAGTATTTTAAGGTTCTGTAGTCTCCCTAAGTGCAGTGGAGCACGGGCACTGGGCACGAATACCAGCTCTTGGCCCTTCTAATGATAAGTGTTTATGCAGTTTGTAGCAGTGCCCAGTTATAAATAAAGTTGTGTGGCTGTGTCTGTGTGCAGCGAGGCGGTCGGCACTGATGAACATGACCTCAGGCAGTCTGGAGGCGTTTGGGGGAGAGGCATCACGTGGCGATCTGTAAGTGTTGGACAAGATGATCATCCTTTCTCACAGTTCCCATCTGGATACACAGTGAGTGAAGTGACACACAATTTGAGAGGCAAAACATTCCTGTTACTATTGAAAATGCAGGGTAAGGAGAACAGAGGGCTGCACAGTGCAAGATTTACTGGTGACAAGAAGTTTTTGTGTAGCTAGGTGTGTGTGTGTGTGTGTGGAGTAGTGTGGCTGACTGCTGCTTCCTCCTGTTCGCAGCGAGACCTCCGACCTCGTGTACTGTGTCGCCGATCTACAGTTTAATAANGAGTAGTGTGGTTGACTGCTGCTTCCTCCTGTTCGCAGCGAGACCTCCGACCTCGTGTACTGTGTCGCCGATCTACAGTTTAATAACCACAAGTTGCAGGAGGAGGTGAGAAAAGTGAAGCAGGCTGCAGAGGCCATGGAGGAGAACAACCAGAGGCTGCTGGAGGAGATTGAGGACCTCAAGATGCAGGCCAGAATGTACTTTCTCCTTCTCCACATAAACAATTTTCAAATTTCATCACGGTACTTTAAAGCTGTAACTGCAGAACATAAAGAGAGAAGAGTAACTGCAAGTTGGTTCCTTGATGGCTTGCATTCCAGGAGCCTGTTTGTACTGTACTGTTACTTAATCAGACCCCACTGCTTGCAAGGGGTGTAAATGCACACTTGTCGCAGGATCAAGCTGCATAGACTGGTGGTGTGATGTACTTTGTAAACTGTCCCCTTTTGGTCTCCCTGCCCATGCAGAGGTCAGCAGTCAGCCCAGAAGGAGAAGCTGCTGAAGGAAGAGGTAGAGGAGATGAAGGCCTCACTGAGTGCCTTGGAGGAGAGCTGTGCTCGAGTATCAGCCCAGAGCAAGCAAACTGTGAGTGGTGAAGGCATGTTCTTGATCATGCTTACGCCCCACCGCCTGCTGGCCTTCCTGCGTTGGTGGGACATTGACTCAGGGCCAACAGTGTCCAGTCATCGTATGATGTAACGTGGGCTTTGGTGTTCAGGCAGCCATGCTGGGTCTGGCCTTACATACCTGTTTGGGAAGGATTACACCAGTGTACTGTGTACGAAAACGGGGTGTCCTTGACCCTGGTCTTGAACAGTTCTACTTGCTCTGGTTTTTCTTTTTCTTGAAAAATCAGAGCAACCTGTGGATATGTTTAATACAAGCTGACTAATAAGGACAAAGATGCTCGTTCCTGAGGGAGCGACAGTGCAGTATTAAGACACTGAACACCTTGGTTCTGTAGAATGAATCAGCAGATGAGTGGCATACTGACATGCAGGACCAAGCCGGCTTGTTGTGGAATCTTGACTGTAAGGCCATGCTCAGTCACAGAGGTTTGTGGCAGTTCTGTAGGATCCTGTTGTATAATATAGTAAGAGTGACTTGAATTGTCGTTCTTAACACTCCCAATTGCCCCACCCGGCAGGAAAGAGAAAACCACAGTCTCATTTCAAAAATTGCTTCCCTTCAAGAAGAGGTAAATCTTGTTTCATGTTTGCCAACAGCTTTATTATTGACTGTTATTATTCTCCAATGCTCACTTCCTGTAACTTGTAACCAGAATCTCAAGGTCACCATGGAGACAGATGACCTTCAGAAGAAAATGATAGAACTGTGTGACATCAATGCTGATCTCCAGGTGAATGTTCGCTTGTGCTGCTGGTTTCAGTGTAGTAGAAAAGAGGCTTGAAATGCTCAAAAAAGTATTCAGCACCGAAAAGGAATTCAGTTTGTTCATTAAAAAAGTAATAATGTGCTTTTGCAGGCAATATTACCTTTGTAGAGAGAGTAGGTTGGAGGGACTGTTTTCTCCTGATGCCACCTATCATTACAGTGCAGTAGTGTGAATGTTGTAATGTGATCATTTTACTTGCAAATGTCAGATCCACTTCTGCTTAGAGGCTGAAATACTAAATGTGTGTGTGCTGACATGTATCACAAATGTGGTCTTTACTTCCAGGTACAGATCCACTCATTTGATGTAGTTATGAATGAGAAGGATGCATTGCTACGAGAGGTCAGCTTAATTGTCTCCTTCATCCAAAATTTGATATCAAGAACTGTGGCCCAACTAGAGCAATGCTGTCCGATCTTCATAAGCTTAATAGAATAATAATGATTACTGTAATAATAGCCACTCCTTCAAAAACTTTTTTCATGTATCAGGGTGTAATTTATGTCTAGCAAATGCTGTATTACAGGAAGAATTAACTGTCCAAGGTCTCTTCTGCATTTTTGTGATGGAACAATGGAAGCTTTTAAGTGCAAAAACCATTTTGCTTTAAAGTCAGTTTTCTGTCTTGTTTACTGAGGTATAAATTAGTCACATCTGGGTTGGGTCACATTTCTCATTTTCTTGAGAAACAATTAGATTTTTTTGTGTGTGTGTGTGTTTGTGTGCTGTCTGTGTCTGTTTATTGTCGTGACCCCTCCCCCCCAAAAAATTTCTTTTGATTTCCAGCGGGGTAATTTGCATTCAGTAGCTCTTTTAGGAGAGTATCTTAACCCCTGTGCCCCTGTCACACAGTTTAAGCTTATTTTAAGTGTACAGGTTATTTCAATGAGTACAGTCATGTTGAGCCATCACTGAAGAAAACTATCTTGTCCACAGAAAAGCCAGCAGATTGAGGAGCTGAAGACGGCAGTGGTGGAGTACTCCTCAATCACAGAGGTAAGACGGAAGTTGTGGATCCTGGGGATGCACAAGGCTCAGGATCACTGTCTGCGTTTCTCTCCAACCTGTGTGTTGGCACTGAACTACAAAGCAACAGACAGCTTTTGTATGTAGGGATCCATTAGACTTCTCCTTACCTTTGAAACATTTGCAACTTATTGATGCAAGACAGTCATTCAAAGCATTGGCAGAAGTGCACCAGGTTCAGGGCAATTAAACATTTTTGGGGGGAAAACATCATGTGTGTTTAGTGTGTTGCAGAATTTGAGCTTTACTGTGGAAAAGGGGGGTTTGGCATTGTGGTTTGTAACACAACATGCTCTTGTTTCCAGAGGTTGAGGGCAGAAAAAGCCAAGCTGGAGAGCCAGTTGCAGATGATGCAGCCAGATTTCTGCGTGTGAGTGTGGACCTGAAGGCAAAACCCCTCCTGGTTCTTCTCTCATATACGCTCTACCTTAACCTGCTTTGCCTCATTTCCTCTTTCTCAGCTCAAGCACATGAGCATGGTTGCTTCTACTGTATCACAGTGTACATCATTCCCACTTCTGTGTCCTGCAGTGCTGGTCTTTCCCTTTCGCTGGCATACAAACTCACGCAGAATAATTCAGGTTCTCTCCAGGCAGAGCTGGCTCTTGCACAGGAAAACTCTGAGGTCAGTATCCTGTCCTACTGATCTGCTCTTCAGTTCTTCACTCAGTTCCTGCAGTACTGTACTAGGCCTGTTTCTCCATGATCCTGAGAAGATAGCAAAGCCCCTGTGTCCCACTTATATCTGTATATCAACTGTGGCTCATGGTCTTGATTCTTCCTTCCAGACCCTGGACTGCCTGCCCTCTTCTCTCTGTTTCGCTTCCCCTCTGGATGAAACGCTAGACCGAGAGGTCCTGCTTCTCCTCCAAGGTCCCACACCAGAGCAGATGTCCCTTGAGTTCAAGAACCTCATCAGCAAACTGGTACGGACTGGCTGAAGGTCACACTACATACTGGTACCAATGTGGAGAGCCCTCTGTTATAAAAGGGGGGGGGGGGCAAGTGATGCCTCAACAAATGAAATGTGGTTTTTATACACATTTTTAGAGAAAGGGGATAACATGTTTCATGCACTATATCTGTTTTCAGAATCAGGACTTTAAAGAAGATGGTTTGATGGTGCTGAGTACAGTGAAGCAGCTCATAAACATACACACCCACATACACCCTGATGATGGCTGGCCCAGTGAAGTTCAGGTGAGAGGCATATGGTGCTTATGTCACCTTTTGCCTTTTATGCGATACTAGCTTGGTTATCTGGCACTACCCAAGCAGAAAGGTAAAAAGTAATAACATATATCACCAAAGTGTATTATTCTTAAAGTGGTTATATTTAGTACATAAGTACTGTTAATGTTGAACAAGCACAAAGTGACATGCCTGTTGTAGTCTGGTGGAAAAGAAAGCAAAATGTATATCAAAGTTAATTACCCCATATTACTAATGTGTGCAGAATCGTGTGGGTGTCGTATATAACTTCTTATTCCTCCTTGTTGTCAATTTGGGTCCTTCCCTCTAGCACACATCCCCATGTCACTCTTCCCTGGTGTGTGTGTGTGTGTGTGTGTGTGTGTGTGTGTGTGTGTGTGAGAGAGAGAAAAGTGGCCTGTTTGTTTTGTCCTCATCCTGACAAAGTAGGTGGGATCTGCCTAGAGGAACACATTGTGTGTGTGCATTGAAATAACTGTTTTAATGCCAACTCCCTCCTGTTTAGTACAAAAGCTATTGTCTCTACAAGTTAGAATGAACTGTGTGGGATTTTTTTTCCTCCACTGTCTCTATGCATCAGATTGGTAAAATGGATCTTTAAACTGTTATATACAGTGTAAATTTACTGAACATGACATCTTGTCCCTTCAGATTCCAGACCTGTGGCATCTTTTCTTTTATTCTTACACATGCTTGAAACTACCCACACACCTTTTTTCAGCTTACGCAAAATCCTGATCCAAATGTTCCCGGCCCTTGCTTTATCTGAAGTATTGCATAATGGCCCAGTTGGTGGGGTGTAGCAGGAGGTTTTGAACCTCATTACAGCCGGTTGAGAAAAACAGACTTCCAGATCCCAGACACATGATCTGTGGAAGGATTTGAAATATCTGTGACGTCTCTTGGAAGTAGTGCAGAAGTGGCTAGGAACTGTAGGAAACTGAACAAGCACAGCAAGTGGACTGAGGATTGATTAACCCCTAGTGGACCAAGACTTAATGAAAGGGAATCTTCAGCACTGGAGATGGAGGAAGGTTTAGTGTAAGTGAGGTTAAGGAAATTGTTGCGAGATGTAGAAATGCAAGCAGTCTGTGAAGCAGCTGGGAAGCGGTATGACATGGCTGATGTGCTGTGCACCTTGTAGGCTCTACAAGCTGATTTGGAGCAGAAACGGAGGGGCTGGACACACAGCCTGCAGTGGCTGCACCAGTATACAGACTCACTGGAAAAGGAGCTCATCAAGATGGCCAGCAATATGCGTAGGTCCCGCACCGAGATCCTGCACCTGTCAGTCAGGTAAGCAGTGGCCAGAACCTCTGTAAGGGATGATGTGTCTGGGTGATTTGTGGAGTTTTACTGAGGGTTAGATATCCATGACAGAGAAGAGATTTGATTTGGCGTCACATGTCTCTATTGCTGTGACAAGTGTTCCAGATCTTCCCCCCCCCACTCCTTGAAACTGACTTCAAATTGACTGTTACCCCCTCGTGGCTTTGGCTCATCTCCAGCCCAGCTTCTTCTAACTTGAAGGATAAAAGGGGGCTTGGACCTCTAGCTCAGCACTGTTGGCTGAGGAGCTGCTTGCTATTGCAGCATATTGCAGCAAGTGTCTGAAAATAACATTGGGACAAGAGCTATGGGTCACTGTATGGGCTTACAAATTGGGTACAGTGCAGTTGCAAGGTTTTGTTTACAGTGTGTTGTGCAGGTTTCTTGTGCATTTTTCAGCATTGGTTGCTTTGTGGTATTTGAGGTTTGGAGCCATGGTTGACGCACTGCTTCAGGCAGTTTGTCTGTCTCTCTCTGCGTCAACCAAGTGCAGACCTCTCTGAAGTACATTCTGCATTGTTGCATTCCAAGTGCTGTAGTTGGGTATATCTGAGAAATTGTGTCTTTTAGGGTCCAAGAGCAGGAGAGTCAGAAACAGCAGCTGCGTGAGGAGCTGGAACAGCTCAGGGCACCTCAACAAGAGGGCACCGATGCCAGCTCCCAGACTGAGGAGGACCTGTGTCGAGAGCCTACTGAAGAGATCACGGACCACGAGGGCACAGATGTTGGCTCCCAGACCGAGGAAATCCCTCACCAGGAATATACTGACTCCAGCTCCCAAACAGAGGAGAATCCTCACCAGGGATGCATGGACTCCAACTCCCTTGGTTTTGGAGAGATCCCTGTTGAAGAGTGCACTGTCATCAGCTCGCAGACTGCGGAGGACCTGCTGGCGGTGCAGCTAAAGCAGGTAGGATGCGTATGTACAAAATACACATGGATATGATAAAAATGAAGGCAAGGAGGGAAATGGCAAGTTTTGTAGAAATTATGGAGGTGTTAACCCAGGCAACTGATTTGAATGAACAAATGGAACTTTTAAGATAAGAGAAATTTTATGAGTTTACTGTAATCTCAGCACTGAACAAAAACAGAATTGGTCGCATCTTCACTGCTTCTGTCTGAAGGACAGGTTAATAAGTCAGAGATGCTGCCACTTGGGAGAGCAGGCAAAGGACCTGCCAGTTTACATCTACCTGGGAAGTGGCAAGTCAGGTGCCGGGTGAGGCAGTGCCATTAACGTGGGGTGTTGGTCAGGCTGGAGACCGTTAGAAACTGCCGGAGAGAATAGAACAAAGTGGGTGGTTTCTGGACCCTAGAGCATTCTGGGAGCTGGTAAAGTGGGAGGTTGCTGTTGGCGCTGTTGTTGCGTACCATTTACCCTGCTCATGCTGTTTTGGAGCATAATTAACTATTGAAAAAGGATGTTGTTTGCTTTTCGTGTGTATCTGTTTCTGAGTTCAAGGCAACGAGACTGATCTTTTCTTCTCAGCTTGAGGGGGAGTCTGATGCTGATACACTTGGTGAGCAAAATGAGAATTATCAAGACGATCTGTTCAAAAATGAAGGTGTTTTGCCTGAAGAGGAACTTGGGAAAGAAGAGCAGAAGGACCTGAACAAAGATGAAGAGGTGCTGGAAAACCCAAGGGGTGGACAAGAGGACCCCAGAGAGGAGGGAAAAGTGCTGTTTGATTTGGAGCAGCAGCAGGAGGAGGAAGAGCTGCAGGCTGTCCTTCCTCATGCACTGGCAGCAACCCATTTGCAAAGCAGTGAGAGTACAAAAGAAGGTGAATTTCATACGAGGCAACAAATACCCATGGCTCACAGCATAAACACGATTCACCTGCACCCTTATCAGCCTCGACAAATGTAATGATGTTGTGTCTGCTATTCAAGTGTTATCCCACCAAATGGAGTGTCTCGTGATGCCTCTTCGCTCCCTGCGATACACAGTGCATCTGTCTGCATTGCTGCAGGTTTATTACTAGCAACTTATCTGAAGTGTCCTTCCGCATTGCTGGTGGTGCACGTGCAACTGAGAGACCAAGTGATTCAAATCCCACAATGTTTTCATTGGTTTGGGACCAATGGTTTTCTAGCATGACGTTCCAGGCTTTGCAGTGCTAAGCCTGTTGACCCAGGGGGATTATCCCTCTTATTTCTCAGGTTATGACTTAGCCTTGGACCCCTGAAGTGTAATGATGATCCACTACACGAGCAGAGCTCACCTATTTCCCACCCTGAGGACCTCGGCCTTCTTTGGTTATCCCTCTCAGAAACAGCCTTCTATGGTCAATGGCTGAGCTAATGGTGGCCTGAGTCTCCTCACGCTTCAGAGTGCACTGATCTGACTCCTCTGTGTCAGGTTCTGTGGTTAAAACCCCAGCTCTGTCAGATTCTGTCACTTGCCCTGCTTGGTTAAGAATTAAGGGGGTGGGGGTGTTGCTACTGTTACTGTTCTTTATCAGAAGGAGATGATTCAGGTTCTGCTCATCGTTACAGTATGTAAGACAGTCAGTACGGCCTGCATGGCGCTAGACACACCACTGTACGCGTCTGCAGTCGAATCTGTGTTTATTTGACTCTTGTCTTGATTCCAGGTGAAGAAGGACATCGCAGATCTCTTCAGGTAGGTGGCTGTGGTCCTCTTGCCCAATCCAGAGAAACCTGCTATCATGGAATTTGTCCGCATACTCCAAAGCCTTTTGAGATGTTTGTCCAAGTCTGGTTCTGGGTATGGTTAGGGTTAGTGTGCCTGGAAACTTATAATATGGTAGGATAAAGATTTATCTCACTGGGGGAAAAAGGTCAAAGGACAGTAGAGGTGTTTTGGGAGCTTCGATTTACCATGTGAGTGCAGTCTGGGTAATGGAGGCGGAGCTGTGGCTGTGGGGTTTCCTCTGCTCACCACAGCCTTCACTGCAGCACCAGGTGAAGGAAGAGCTCACAAGCTGGCAGGGAACAGCTGTGCCCACAGAGATAGTGGAGAGCCACCAACCTACAACTCACTGTGAGAACTTCTTATTTGTGTGTGTTTCTGATAGGATGTGCAGATGAGCTCCAGTGGCTTTTCACTGTTCAGATGACACAATCCCACACAGAGTAAGACATTTGCTAAACAAATGGATCCCCACCTATATCCAGAGTGCTTTACCATAAGCATCAATCATATTGTTTGAAGATATTATGATAATTTCAGATGCACATTGTATGTGTCTCTCTCCTGATGGTGCCTTCTCCTGCTTTTCTTTTCCTGGAGGAAAACGAGAGCAGTTACTTGTTTTGTGTAATTTGAGTACGTTGAAAGGGTGACTGGAATTCACCACTTAAGTTTAAGAGGGTTATCGCTAATCAACCCCCCCATCCAGCAATGTGTGATAAGCAATGGTCCTCTGCAGCTGGAAGCTGGAGTCCCACAGTACAGAGGCTTGGAGGCATCCTGCATTCACAGTGTCACCACAGCGATCCACTCCCATCTGATTGGTAAGACCTCTCCTCTTCCTCTCGTCCTCCATTGCCCTCATTGCCCTTCGTCCCCAGTTTCCATTTTCAATCTTCCTTACCTCTAGATGCTCTGACCCTGGACGTCCTCCGGCCCCAGACCAGGGTTCAGTCTGGCTTGCCAACTGGCAAGTCCTTCCAAAACCTGACCATTTTGTCCGAGGACACTTCAGCCAGGGAGTGTGAGCAAGTGCTTCTGACAGCCAGGTGAGACCCCTCCCCTAAGTGTGTAGTCCAGACTGTTATTGGATGCAGACTTTATCAGAGGATCAAACCCCTCACATTCTTATCTTGTAATAGTTTAATATGTAAAACTTCAAAATGTGTGAATAAATTTCTGGCAGAAAAATGCAGGATTTTATGTAATGTATGATTCACTGTTGGAAGTAGTCAATAAAATAGCTGAGTAAAGGCACTGCGGTAGCTACTTCATGAGCCCTCTGTCCCTCTCTGGGACACAAGGGTATGTTTGCAATGCAAAGCAGTTGTTCACTGGGAATAATTTAGCCCTTTTACTCTGGATCACGGGGCTGTGAGGGGGGGAGTATCTGTACCTGGAAGTTTGCATACCCACAACACACCTGTGCACTTGGAGCTCGAGTCTTGTGTTCATTTTTCTTTGCTTGCCACCATCGTCCTGAGTATGTGGCAGAGTCCTTCCCGAGTGAACCAATTCTTCGACAGCAGGGTGTAGTTTTACCTTTAAAATCCATTTCTTGTCCTCCCTGCTCAGGTTCTGCCTGCCGCTGCCCGGAGCAGGAAGCGGGGGAGCCGAGGAGGAAGACGCCGCTGCTTCCAGCATGTTTGACACACAGGTCAGAAAAGAGGAAGCGGCACAGAAGAGAGAACTTCCTTTATCTCTTATTTATTTTTGAACCATCAATGAGACACTGACATTCTCATCCCCTCCCCCGCTCCCTTATTGCTCTTTTTCCTCGTGCTTCTCTTGCCCCTCCACTTTGTCTGGCTTCAGCTGCTTCACTTCAGGTTGTCTGTGAATTTGTCCCAAGCAGGATTTTGTGGATTTAAAGTCAAAGCTTTTTGGTCAAGACTCTGTGGCATGTTATCAGTCCCCACTGACCATAGTGGATCTGAGTGAAACCTTGCTGGAGGTAAGGAGGTGATCTTGTAGGATAGGAAACCATTGCAGGTTAGGATTCTTTTTTTAGTTAACACGAATGAAATTTTTTTTTTTTTTTTTTTAAATTTTAGCTGTACTTGTTGCTGCCATCATACAGGATGGTGGTAGCTGGGTGAAACGTTGGTTTGGGCAGCGAGTCCTGGTCCAGTGTCTGTTACTGATGGTCTCACACCACGGTGATGTGAAGATAGTTAAAATTCAGGTGCCATCAGCTGTTGTATAGGGGTTGGACAGAGACCCATGGCAGGTGGTAATATGGAGTGTTTTTTTACCACTTACTATATTATAGCCGGTCACGATGACTCTGCTGGGGATCTACAGAGAAAATCAGTGGTGACCCTCTGAATTGCTGTACATGTAGCAAGTGGCAGACGTGATGAGATGCCTGTCTTGATCCCTCCAGCTGTGTGAGGACTTGCTGTGCTTTGTGTGCATTTATCAGCTGCATTTGTAGGATTGATCCCACTCAGGATTTCGTGTGATACTGCTGTAGAACCCGTTTGTGTGGGTGGACCGCTTGACGCATCTTCCACATTTGGCTGTGAGGAATTTTCTAGCCTCTGGGACAGTATTTACCAGGTGAAGGAGTTCCTGAAGACTGAAATGAGGCTGAAATATCCGGGTTTCTCGTGTCTCAAGCCTGCTAGGTGACCATTGTAATTTTACATAAGGATGTCTTGCATAAATGTGGAGGCTGTTTGCTTTGCTGGGGTATGGAGGCGTCAGCTTGCAGTTCCTCAAGGAGATCAGTGAGAATGTGGGTGAGCGTTGCCCTCTCTGCCGCTCTCTGTCCTGGCGAGAAGTTCTTCTGATGGAGACCTCATCATGTAAACACTATGCTCAGTGGCAGAAGGCATCTGACTTTCTAGCTCGGGTAGAATTTGTTCTGCCCGCATGCATAACAGGTGTTTGCAGTGCACAGGTACATCAGCGATTAACGTTTGTTGCGTTGGTTATTTCACGTGGTCTTTTGTTGTATAAATGGTGTTTTGTTTTATTAGGGTTGCATTTGTTCACGGTTCAGAGTCTGTGACTGTAAAGAATTTCCAGACTGATGCTTATGTTGTGGATGTAGTTTTGCGGCATGTTTGTTTGTAATGAGTTTCATGAACGTGTGTGTGTGTGTGTGTGTGAGAGAGGGGGATGCTCTGTAAACATACAGTATTTAAACCTGGTCTTGTTTTATTGATTTCAAACAATATTCTCTGTTTTACTAAATGGAAGGGAGAGGAAATAGTTTTATTTGATACGATCCACCCTGCGAGTGCTTATCGTCTGGCACCTCACCTTGGGAGGTGTAGCCTGGTCTCAACTGACCTTGTGTGTGTGTGTGTGTGTGTGTGTGTGTGTGTGTTCAGTATAAACACTGTGGCTCTATTGCAGTCTTCTCAGTGCACTGTAGTTTGTCAGTTTCCAAACGGATCTTTTCTTTTTCCACTTCCACTAATTGAGCTTTTCGCACCTATTTTGCCCCTAGGATTTGACCACGGACCAGCTACCCCCCACCAGTGACCCACTAAATAGGTTAGTGTCTGTAGTACAGACCGTAGTCAGGTCCTGATTTAGTGACTCCAGCGGTTGTGCAATTCAGGGTGAAATGCTTACTGTTGAACTGCGGTGGGTGAACAATGAGTAGCAATGTGGTAATTCAGGAGTTGCACAATATTTAGCAATGTGTGACACTGTCACCCTGTTTAGCTCATCAGTGACTGGTGAAAAGCTGGTTGGTGTGGAGGAGATGCAGGCTTGTGCTATGGAAGTGGAGGTAGCAGGTAGGAGGAAATGACACAACCCTGGATCATTCTCTGTACTGAGGTCTGTTTCACAACAAAACTTCTCTATAAGTGCCTTCAGAGCGCCTGACAGGCGGAGAGGAGGGCAGCCCCAGGTCATCCATATCCGGACTCGTTCCTCCAGCACACGAGTGGGAGGCTACACTGAGGGACATCCCTGTCGAAGCCAAGGAGGGTGCTGAGCAGTGTGAGTAACATCACCACCATACAGGGAGTGTGTTGTTCCTGTGCACCAACATTAAACCCACTCGTTGTCCTGCAGATGGTGGCCAGTCACCACAGCTTGGGGGCCAAAGCCTGTGGGGCCCCAAGAGAGACTCCTTAACATTGAGGAGTAAATTTAAGAGGGACCTGGTAAGGGTGGCGGCAGTTTTGCTGTTGTAGAGCATTCATGTGAAGCTTGAGCTCACGCTTAGACAGCTCATTATTGTAAAAGTACAAGACAGTCTTCCAGCTTCTAGGAACTGAATTGCTATAATCTGCAGATCTTATGTTTTTATCAGCTTGTGTTACAGCGGTAACCTGCCTTCTCTTCCGTTCATGGAACAAGTCCGTTCAAAGGTAAGAGGTGTCTGTGTATGATGATGTGAGTTTTCTTTTTTTTTTTTTTTTTTTTTAACTCGAGGAGCTGTCGCGCAGCATGGAGGCCATTGAGGAGCACAAGCCACAGGAAGAGCTTGCAGAAGCATCAGAAAAAGCAGGTAACGTATACCTGGGACTCCATATGGTTTCAGTGAAACTACACGATGGAAGCCAAATGTATTTTACTGTATTTTCTCTGCTGGGTGAACTACTCCAGTCTCCACGTTGCATTTCGTTTCCTTTCTGCTCAGTGACACGTGAGCAGTTTTGTTTTATGGTGAGTGGCACAGGTGGTATTGGGTCTTGAAACCATGGAGTGGCAGGTACTCTACTTCAGCCATAAGGGGCTGTTGGGTAATATGTGGTGCATTTTAGGCCTAAATGGGAGAGAACTGAACAGTAGTACTTCTCATTCCAGGGGAGAATCCACTAAGTTCTGAAGATACCATAAATGACTCGGAGAAAGAGAACAGAGACGGGTGAGTGAAGGCTGTTGCTGTGAATGTAATTATACTTCACTTCAAATCTCACTTTAAAAGTGATGCTGTCAAGTTGGAATAATTGAGCTGTATTTAATGTTTTATTGGTGTTAAATAAGTCTCTTCCCTTCTCTTAGTCTGTCGCAGAATGACAAAGAAATTGAGGTGAGTTGGGGATAATTGGGTGTAAGTAAGTATTTATCTCCAAGGCCGGGGGAGGTCATACAGACCCTGAGTGTGTTTGCTCCCCTTTAGGCCGAGTTCCACCGCCTGTCCCTGGGCTTCAAGTGTGACCTGTTTACCCTGGAGAAGAGGCTTCATTTGGAGGAGCGCTCTCGCAACCTGGCTGAGGATAACATGAAGAGGGAGGTATCCAGCTGCCAGGGGCTCCTCCAGGTGAGGCCCAGGGAAATGGGATGCAGCAAGGGGGCATTGCAACAGGGAAGAAAGGATTTCTGTTTGTGGTCATCAACACAGAGCACCTCGTTTTGTTACGGCCTTGCAAGTAGAAAACATACGGGTGGCTGTAACAGGTGACATGCAGGAGTTCGTGAGCTGTACTTCTCCCTGAATAGCTTTCACCACACCTTGATTTTGATGTTTTAGGCCTTGGCCCCCCTGTGTAGCGATGACAGTGAGTGCATGGAGATTATCCAAAGGCTTGGGAAGAACTTGGACATCCTGATGCAGTCAATGAGTCGAGTGTCTAGTCGGTCAGAGATGTTGGGAGCAATACACCAGGTGTGGAACTGAAGTGTGTGGGAAGCAGTGTATGAGTATATGTGGAAATGGAGGGAAAGTGTAACAAATGTGCAGCAACTGATGTTGCCTTCTGCTTTCCTTCAGGAGAGCAGGGTCAGCAAGGCTGTAGAGGTGATGATCCAGCACGTGGAGAACCTGAGGAGAATGTACACTAAGGAACATGCGGAGCTGATGGAGCTCAGAGAGACCCTCATGCAAAATGAGAGGTCCTTCGGTTCCCACACTGAAAGAGGTACCTGTACTCCCAGTTTGAGATGATTGTGCACACACTGAATGCTGAAAAGTTTGTTTGTGTACAAACAGAAAGCTGAAACTTAGTGTCCCATGTTCTTCCCATACAGATGATTTCAGGAACAAAAAGGTGGGAGGATCCCAGTACTACAAGCCACGACGTGTCAGTATTGCAACCTTTGGCCGCAGTTCTGGAGGAAACTTGGACATGGTGATAGACGCTTGTTCTCTGAGCCTTTCGCATTGATTCAAACACATGTAACGAATGATTTATTTTTTTCCGGACACTAATTCCTCATCACCTCTTCTTGTGACTGCAGACCAGGGAGCCGGTGGATGTCGATGACGAGCGACTGGCCAGGAGAAGCTCATGGTAAGGAAGGGTTTACTGTGGATTTGTACTTTCTTTCCAGAGAGGACTGGCTTGGTTTAAGTAGATTGGGGCATCTGTTGGAGATAACTGATGATGAAGAATGGTTTGGTCTTTCTCCTACCCGAGGGTGGCAAACAGCTGGAGCACTAACTGATACTTCGACAAAAGACGCATCTCGATAATCCTGGCTTTTCTAAATTCTGCGTTTTAAAAATCAGTATTTCTGCTTGACCCCACATAGGAGGTCAATGTGGATTCTTATAGTATTTATAATAGGGGTGCAAGCTGAGAATCATGTTTAAACAATGGCACCATTGCTATGTGGAGTGGCAAGGTCAATGGTTGTCTGTTGTTTCCACGGTTACAGGAAAGCGACAGGGAAGAACAGTCTGCGGCCGTCACTAAAGCGCGTTGTTAGCTACGGTGCTTGGGTGGAGACTGAGGAGCCCCAGCTTTTGAAGGGGTAAGGATGCTTCAGGTGACACTGCTGAATGGCAAAGGTTGTCCTGCTCAGCCAAACGACGCTGGCTGTTTTTGTGGTCACTACATTTATCACATTTACATGTAGTATCTACTTGAAGGTATGCAGATGACTGATCCTAGCATAACTTTGGGGATGATGATTTCCATATCGCTTTTTTGTGTCAAGTTCCTTTCATGTGCAGGAAATTTATATTCAGCATTGCATTTTGTTGTCTACCTCTTCAGCGCAGAGTTGTCAATGCTCAATTTACCTATGTGTGATACCCCCCCCCTTTGTTCTCTCTCCTTCCAACAAGTACACAGCCTGACACATGGCATGGAATGTTAATAATGTTTGCAGGTATGAATGTGAGACAGACCCCCCCATTGGAGAGGAAAAGAGAGAGCGGATTTCTGAGAGGAAGTTGAGCTTAACAGAACTGGGGAACAAAATCACATCCTTCATAAAATCCTCTGTGAAGTTAGTGTAATATCCTTGCCATAGCTTTCTTTGCCTTTCTGGGGCTGTTTTGGTGCTGGGTCTTCAGCAAGCAGTGGGCTCGGCGTCAGTTTCTGCTGATGATGTGGAACTGGGAGTCTAAGTGGAGGAGAGCCCAGGGCTAGAGGGGGAAGCTGTGGGGACTAGTGCACAACTCCATTGCCAGTAGGCCTCTTCCATTTCATACCATCTCCAGGTGAAACCTGTGGGTGGCAGTCATTTCAGGACATGATGCACCTGCAGGATGGATTGCATTAGCTGTTTCCGTTATTGGATGACGTTTCAGTGGCCTGCGCTAATCCTGCACTGAAGTTTGTGCACTTGGGCCACCTCAGTCCTTATGGCAGTGTTCTGAGGGGTGTCTCGGTTTCATAGACTGTCTTCAACACATCATACTCATCGTACCGCTGCTTTCCCTTCATTTTATCCAGTGGCACAGGGGGTATAAATTCTATTTTCTATGTGCTTCTTGTGATGACTGACTACCTTGTGGGTGAAGATGCTGCTGCGTGAAACGCCTCTCCCCCCCTGTCGCTTATGTGCTTCATCAGTGCCTGCTGCACATTTCCGTGGGAAGAATCTGTATGTTAACAGTTGTTTTGTGTGTGTCTTTCTCTCTCTCTCTCGCTCTCTCTCTCCTCCTGTCTTTTTTCCTTGCTTGAAGCCCGGACCAGACTCCCTCCCCGGCAAAGGATGCGCAGCCCCCTGTGGCGAAAAGCAGCTGGGGATTGTGGGTGTCAGTGGTGATGATGGTGCTGCTGGCAGGCTTCCTGGCCCTCCTGGCCAGCCTCACGCTGCAGCCCGCCGTGGACGCAGCCCCCGTCGGGCCAGGTGACTCCTGGGTTACCATTCAGCAGCTGCTGTGGCCCTACACTGGGCTGCGACACAACGGCCAGCCGCCCGTTTGAGAGGCTGGTGGAAAACGACAGACGAGGGAACCTGACCTGCTCAGGCAAAATGCTGCGAGATCCTTGAGAACACAAGACTGTGTTCTGGCTTGCATGCGAGAGATCCCGACCGCACGCATCTTGCCCTTTTCTTTGACAGAGACACGTCCCGACTACCTCCAGTACGTTCCAGCGCGGGAGCTGCACAGTAGATGTATTGTAGTTGGCTGTGGTGGAGTTAACGTGAAGGACGAGCGGTTAATCCTGGCCGGTCGTGTTCAGGACGTCTGACGCTGATGTGCTGCCGCAGCACAGGGAACTGCTTTTAAATGCCTTTTATCGCAGACGCTCCTCTTGTTGATCTGGGTTGCCTGACACGACTGTCTCTTTTTAACACACGTGGGTTTCGTTGAGTTGCTCGGTCACCGTTTAAAGTATGTAGGATTTTATTTGTGAATATTTAACCAGTAGTAAATGACAGTTTTAACATTGATTTTGAGTGAAACTAATTTATTTTAAAGTTTTACTGCATTACATTACTGTGAGGTCAAAGTTGATCTCAATGTCTGTTCAACTGTGTTGATTACACACATCTTTTGTTCATGTTGTACACAATGAAACACTTTTATATGTTCCACGATTATGTGAAATTTGCACAATAAAGCAACGGATTCTACGCCATGAGCACGAGGCTCAGATCGCTGCCGTCTGTATGAATGTTTACGACCGAGATTCTGCCACTATGCGGTTAAGACCAAGGTTCTCTCTGCATCTCGCTCTGCCACCCGTTGAACAAAAGACACCTGAACTGGTCCAGTAAAGGCCGCGCTGTAGGAAGACGTTGGCGTAGTGCTGTATGCGTGACGTCGCGAGGCAACTTGGGCAGAATCGCTGAGGAAGTATAGGGTAAAGGAGGCTTTAAGGAGGTGGTCCGCAGGCAGGATCTGTGCGTGTGCTGCGTTTGCGTTGCTGCACAGTCACGAGTAGGTCAGCACACGTGTGGCCTGCAGCAGACGGACCACACAGTCCACAAAGAGGTGGCTGGAATCTCTGATCCGCACGTCTGCCTCGTCACTCATGCCATCGCGCAGCATGTGCAGGAACGTGGCGTGGAATTCACTGCCCTTGAGAAGGTTAGTGGAGAAGTGATCGCTCTGCTCTGTTATCTGCAGGCGCTGGCTTCTCTGCACTCCCACCAGATAGAGAGACCAGGCCTCTTCTGGCACGGGCCCCTCCTGCAGCTGCTCACACGCCTACAGAAAGGGAGTGGATGCAGTTACCACAACACCAACTTATCTGAGGGGTTCTGCTTGAACTGGTCTTCAGCAGCTCCCTTCAAGGCTTTCGCTATGTTGTAACTGTGTTACTGGCAGTAATGGAGACTTCTGTTTACTAAAGTATATGTAGCTTCTTGCAGCAGTCCAAAGCCCTTCAGGTGTTTGAGTTGAGTCAAACTGTCAGGATACATGGTGAACATGAGTTTTGAAAGTCGCTGTGCTCTACCATTTCTGTTTCACCAGAGAAACGGTGTCATCCTACACAGTTACGTTCCCACTCCAGCCCTTGTGTGTGCGAACGCCCACAGGTACCTGAACCACCAGCTGATCCCGGCCACAGTTTGAGTTCCACCGACTCCAGGAGAAGGCGACAGCAGAGGATGTCAGGGCCATCTGTTCGTATGCCATTTGCTCTAGGGACGGCTCCTGAAAAAGCGGAGAGTTGCAGCGGCAGAAACGACAGCGTGCAGCCATGAGGAAACATTTAGTCCAAGTCTTGTTCGCACGTCACCTTTGCATTGATGCTGACGTACTTTTCCGTGTGCTGCTTCACGAAGATGTTCACCCCTGAGCTGCTCATGGCTCTCTGCAGGGCGGAGGGCTGCATCCACCTCCCCGTCACGTGGGGGAGGTCAGCCCCTTGGATGGAGGTCAGCATGCACTGGTGGTCCTGCCAGAGACACAGGAATGAGGGCAGCTGGTCGGCTGTGAGCACAGTGGCAGCGCTGCCTGTGAAGGGTGAAGGCTCCTCACTTTGATTTTGATAGTAACTTCGGTGACCGCGGCAATGACCGTCAGCAGGGCTGTGTCCTGACCCAACGGTCGCAGTTCCCAAGACTGAAACGGCATGTTGATATACGTCTCTTGAATGAGCGTGAAAGTGTAGAACGAGTTCATCTGGAAGGAGAGGGTCTCTGAGGACTTGTCATATGTGACGTTGCTGATGAAATCTCTTCTCCACTGGCAACCTAACGGTGTTTATAGTGAATAAACACGAAATTCAGATCATTCAAAGTAGCTCTATACAAGGAGATGATTGTTTACAGAAATGGAAGGTGTAGCTCTAGCAGATGATTGGTTTTCACCAGTTTCGGTGACATCCGCTGGCTTTGATGTTTGCCTACCTACACTGAAAGAGCTAAAAACCAAGCCAAACGGAGGGTACCTGTTTCATCCCAACGAGCCACCTGGGGGTCCTCCAGGAATGTTACACAGTTTGGGACTGTGATAGTGACCCCTACTGGCTGGGAGGTTAAAGCAACACCCTCATCGTCCAGTGTCCCAGATGAACTGCAGAATTGTGACTGGCTCACAGGGTAGTGAAAGACTTGGAGACCGCTGTCCAACAACTGGAAGGTAGATGGTACAATAGAAAAATGAAATCGCCTCCCTGCGTATGAAGGATTCTGTTCGCTTTAACAGCAGGGCAGCTTTACCTCATTCTTCCCAGCAAAGATGTGTAGTGTATTTTTCGAACACTGACCTGGTATAACCCTCATTGACAGGGCTTTTGAAATCCAGGGTTTCTGTCCAAACCTTACCTCTCTAATTTCCCAGGTATTGATCAGCTTAGCCTGGGGAGGCAGCTGGAATGCATGGAACAGGAAGACCCCTCCCAGGGGTGTGAACTGGTCCAAGTCAACTACATAGGCATCCATGGTGTCCATGAGAGGCTCCTTGCTTCCCCCAAGCTTTTGTTCCCCTGCAGGCAAGGCTCCTAGCTCACACATCATGCAGAAAAATTTGACACAATTTAGGATCACGTTACCTTGTGTGATTTCGGAACAGATCCCCGGTGTTGACTGGGGAAAAATTAGAAGCTTTATCTGTTCCCTTACCCTCTGGAGCAGTTTCTTCTTCCAAAGTATCCGTCGTTGAGTCTTCCTTCACCGAGTCCTGCTTCTCTTCACTTTTATTGTCCTCCTTGTCTGGCTCCATGCTGATGGCGCTCTGCCACATAAATGTGTCAGTCATCAGTCAGTCAAAAATAGCTGATGATAGGAAGATTGATGAGCATCTGAACAGCAGCCTGCTCTGCCTCAACTTGTTGATGTATGTCAGCTGTAGTCGTTCTTTACTCACTCAGTGCTCAAGTGTGCAAGCTGATCCTCACCTTCACTGCCTCTGTTGTGACAGAATGCGTGTCCTCATTGACGCGCTCCGTGCCATCCTCAGCATCTCCCTCGGCCTCTGTCTCTCCCTCCCCCGACTCTGGTTGGACAGGGATCAGAGTGTGGGATTCTGCGAACGAAACTGTGGACTCGTGTTTGGTGGTCCGCGCCTTGAGGCTCAGGGGTGTCAGGTGGTCGTAGTGGGTGTGCAAAATCCGCACAGCCACGTCACACGTGGCTAACTGCTTGGGCAGCTCAAACTCAAGGCCTACCTCCTCGAAATGGTAACCTTTACATCTGCAGTATAAAATATTACAAAACATACAGTATTTACACATGAAACATTTTCCTGTGGACGCTAGTGAGATGATACACCACTTGTTTAAACATGAAAACATTTAGTGGCTTCTAGACATAAGACACTCGTGTATACGTATACGAGAGAGAGGCCTGCCTCGGGTTCTTGCTGAGATTAGCCCAGAGACACAGCGTGACGTTTGCATCCCGAATCACCATCTGCATGTTTCCTGTCTCTATATCCATGTTAGAGCTCGAATGCTGTGTGGTGAGAAAGCAGCACTGAAGATTGTTTATCATCAGCAAAGTCTTTCATACTGTTATTTCATACGTTGCAGGAACAAATGTCATAATAAAAGCTAATAGCAATACATTTGCTCAAAGTTAAACCCAAATTTACTGCATGGGGGGGTTAACCTTGAGAATCTCTTCTGTGGCCAGGTCATGTTTCAATTGGATGAGCCTTTGCAGACACTGGAGAGTCTCCTGGTTCTTCTGTGCCGCCCTCTGGCTCTCTGGAGACTGTGGCCTGTCACTCAGCAGGTCCTCCAGCTCCCCTACAAGCTGTGAAAAATATCATGGAGAGATCCAGTGAACCCTACTGTGCTGAGTGTGGATATAGCCCAGCTGCAGAAGCTGGGCTTAGCTACTCTTAGGTAGGAGTCCGGACCTTCAGGGCTAAGGTACAGTCTTCCAAAACTGGGCCGATTTGGACCTTCGGATCTTCTATCCATAAGCTGATGAAGGTGTTGATCTCTTGCAGTACAGTTGGGTCTGGACTCCCATCACAGTGCATATAATGTTCCCACTGACAACCAGAGCAGAACCTGTTGTCAATATACTATCAACCTTATCATGAGTAATCAGCTCTACAAGCTGTAGAAACTCATTGATCTGTTTTCAAAATGATGGTGAATCTGAGAGTTTTTGGTAGGACTGGATTTACAGTGTGGGCTGCCAAGGGCCCACCTTCATGCTGGCCTGGAGCTCCTCTTCCCATTTGGTCACTGCGTGTTGCCTTTCTTCCAGCAGCCGTCGCACTTCGTCCAGCTCGTCGCCTCTGCGCTCACTGTCCTGTTCACAACGGCACACACTGCTCACTTGAGTGCTTATCCCAGCCTGTCAGATGCAAACCTGTCCAGTACACTGGCTTGTCAGCTGAGGCTTATTATCTGTTGTCTGAAGATCTGCAGGTTGCTGGTTTGAAAAGCCTCCTGATCTACTTAGCTGAGCTGATATGGCCAGAATACTGTGCTGGAACTAATGGGTAGTCGACTGATGAGCTCAAAATCTAACACTGTTACTGAGCCTGAACAATGGTGTCTGATAAACGGAGATAAAGGAAATGAGGTCCCACTGACTTGTGTGTCCCTGTTGAAGTTGCACAGGAACTTGTATTTTAAATTTAAAAAATCTCTATGAGAAAGATGCTCTTTTCAGTGAACGTCCAGGTCTGAATACAAACCTGTTTGACTTGTTGTTACCCTGGATAGCAATAATGGAATGCCAACCAACTGAGCCAAACCTTCAGTTCAAGCTTCAGCCTCTCTTCTTCTTCCTGTTGTTCCTTCTCCAGCCTCCTGAGCTCCTCCTGCTCTGTCAGGAGACGAGCCTCCTCTGCAAACAGCCACTCAGAGTCACGGAGGATATGGCGTCAACACGGAACTGTAATAGAACAAAAGGAAGAAAAAAGCCTGGTACCATCCTCCTTCTGCCGATGCTCCTCCTCCTCTTTCTTTAACCGTTCCTTGTCTTCTTTGCTAACCTTGCCTTTCTTCTTCTTGGGTGCCTGGAAGAGAATGAGTGGGGGGGGGGGGGGCTCAACTGTACATCTCAGTGGCTTGAAATTCAGCAACATTGTGACATTAAAGTAGAAGTGGAAAATAAAACTGGATCAGATCTGCCATGTTGCATAAGACATTGCAAACGAAAATGTTGATTTTGTCTCTTTGTACATCTCCATCTCCATACAAGGATCCACTTGACACAATTCTGGTAGTCAGACGTAATGTTCTGTGAGTCTTTCATTTCCTTTTTTCATACGAAATCCGTATAAAACATTTACATTTTTCTCGCAGTAATTTTATTTGCGCGTAACTAAAGAATGCAGCCCTAGTGCAGAGGCGGCGCCAGATATGGAGGGCAGCAGTATTGGCAACAGATCATGTTAGGCAGGTAGGGCTGTGTTTACATTAACAACTGAATCAACAGACCCCCAGTAGACACAGTGCAAAAGTTAAGACAACTACTTGAATTAATATGAAACGTGTTACAAATTCGCATCGCTTGAGAAAAAAAATGTGTAATATGTACGTTCAAAGGATATACGATTCGAATGGCTAACGTCTGTGTAGGAATCGAACTAAGTATAGGAATTGTTCTGTTTATTACTATTAGGGAAATAATGTCTTTTTCGCTGCTTTCGGGGCTCACCATCCTCCGCCGCTCTCGAGCTCTGTATCGCGGTTGCCATGAGAACGTAGGGCGCGCACTGTACCGAGTGGCCGCTTTACGGCAGGTGTCGCGCTGGTGTTCACGCTTTGCGGCGCTTCGAAGCGTTTGTTTACGATATGTTCTCTCCTCGGCGGAGGGAGAAAGTTCGCTGGAAAGGACTTGTTACCGTTTCAGTTTTTAAAGCAGTGACTTAGCTTCCTGTGTAAAATGTAAGTGAATACTCGTGAAGTGCAGCCTTTTCTTTAGTTTGCAGCGCGTGACCCTTCATGTTAACATTTGGCTGAAACCGAAGCGCTGGAGCTGCTTGCTGGTTAGTCATACTCTGCTTTTAAGTGGATTTATTTCACACGGATTAAAATGGACAGCGGTTAACAAAGTGGTCCCCGTCAGTCCACGTCGGAGGCGAATGATCCCTGTGTAGAATGTACATGTTGACAGTATCACCTCTTCCAAGGTCATGAGAAGTTAGTCCCCAAACCCCACTGACAATAAAACACGCTGTTCACGCTCCACTGACATACGGGCAGTTGTATTAAACACACATTTTCCGCAGTGATGCAGGATTAGATGGATGGACTTTTTACACTAAGATTTATGACGCTTAGAGGTTTAGTCTCTTATAACTGACTGTACGTTTTACTTGTGATATTATTAAACTTTGTGTCCTGTCATGTCAAATGACATACATTAGCTAACCTTACAGCAGCTGTTTTCTGTCTTCAGTTCGGCAGAAGTTCCTCACTGCCGGCAGGACTGGAACCAACAACCTTCACATTGCGAGGCAGTGGTCCAAACCACTTTGCTCCCTGCTTCCGCTTGTCCGGCATCTTCCGTCAGCAGCGCAAACTCGTGCTCGTGCAGTTTAACATAGTGGACCCTGCATGCAAACTAAAAGGTAAATTTAGAGCAACACAGTGCAGTTAAAGACACCTCCTTCTGTGATGCTTACTTCTCGATTATGTATTTTTTTAGCTTCAGAGGAGACCACCACCAAGACTCATCCCATTTTGCTTGTGGAAGGTGGTAATGGCCAACCCAATGCGAGGGGCTGTCATCAGATTGTACAAAAATGTAAGTCTGAATTTTGACAGCGCTCATTTGGTTAGGCTTTGTGTATTTACAGTTTAAATAGTGTATCTTGGAACACCAGGTTGAATAGTGGTTGATTTCACTGCTGCGCTGTTTTACCCTACAGGGCACAGCTGAAACCTTTAGTCCACTTGTCAGTTCACCAGTAGGTAATCCAAAATGATGTGCAGGACTTACCTGTTGTGGACAGCAAGTCTGTGGGCCAAATGTATCTACCCAGTATCTTAGCTGAATCCTCACTGTTTTTGTCACTGTATTTGTTTAAAAAGACCCAGAAAGACACCTTGACTTGGCCCTCAGGACCACAAGTGGAACAGCCACGTTATTTGGCACTCAATTCGCTCCTAGTATCTGAATTTGGTTGTACGAATCACAAATGAGAAGGTACTTTAACGATGATGTCATTAGTGTCATGTTTGTTCCCATAGTATTCCCTGACATCGAGCACTTTCTCTCCACGCTAACAGCTGCTGTATCTTGGACGGGATTACCCCAAAGGCAGAGATTACTTCCGAAACCAGCTGAAGGCAGCCTTCATGAAGAACAAAGATGTGACAGACCCAGAGAAGATCAAAGAGCTCATTGCCCGCGGTGAGTTTGTGACGAAGGAGCTTGAGGCGCTTTACTACCTGCGGAAGTACAGAGCCCTGAAGAAGCGTTACTATGAGCCCGAGTAAGAGCCGGAAAGGCGCCGCCAAACGGTGGGAAAACAACGTGAAGTTGAAGCTCTGCGTGGAAATGTCAAATCGTTGTTAAAGCGTGCACACCACGTGACGGGCCAGTCACTGATGTTAGCCCTTGTGGGGCTTTCGCATATTCTAAATAAACATTCAGAAGGCTAACTAATGGTTAGAAGCTGAGTCACACAATTTAAAGTTTGCTATTTCACACTATTTAGTACCCAGTTCATTTTCAGGATGTGATTACATTACCTGTCCACTCAGAGTTTACAAAATAAATCAGTGCAAATTAGGAAAAAAAAGCTGCATTATGCAGGGTTATATTAGCAAATTATTTGTTATTTAAAGCAATGCAATAATTTTTAGGTTTTAAATAAAGAGGTCGTTTGAGGGGGGAAAAAATCTCTTTAATTCATGTAAATCTTGGAGTGTTCAACTTTTGATGTTAAAATATCGAAACTAAAACAGCACAGGCAAAACAAGAGTTTCAAACAAATTTTACGGCTTTACATTTTTGCTTGTTCAGTAAAATTATTTCCAACTTCAAATAATCCATCACATCACTGAGGTTGAGGGGGTCTTACGTTCAGTATTTGACGTTCTTCAAAAGGGTAAAGCCCAGGCTATTCTGTTCTCGACGGCTTGCTTTCTAATCCACGTTTTGACAGACTAGAACAAGGGGCAAATGAGGAATGCTGATGAGTTGTGTCCCCAGAAGGAAGGCAAACGGGACGGACGTCTGGTTTCTGATGGGCTGGTGACACTGATGTTACAGGTATTCCTTCAAACTGCCAGATTCAGACAGATCCACTCTGCACACAGGACATGTGGAGTTTTCCTAAAAACCAAACACACCAGCACCTCTTTAACACAATTCCTGCACATATAGACATGCTGTCAATGCACCGATACAGATAGTCCCAGACTTACGGCCAGGTTAGGGCCCGACAGTCAGGTCCTAAGTCAGATCGTACTCATGACAGTGATTACTTCTAAGTCCACCATATGGCAACATCTCTTCAAACATCTGACAATGTTTTTGACTTATTTTCTTTTATTTTTGACCAGAGTGTGGTACATCATCCATACACTATATTATTCTTTTTTAAAAATACAGCACCTTCGTAACATTTTCTTAAACACTTCAGCATTCTGTGCCATACAACAGCAAGATGTAGTAAGTGCAGAGGTGGAGGTAGTGGTATGGGGAGACAGCAGCGGCTACGGGAGGATTTTTACTGCTGCTGAGCGTCCCCCCCCCCAATGCTTTTGTGCTGGGTTAGGATGCACCGCGTTACCGCCCGGGAGACGAGAGGGGCGCTCGCAAGGGGTGTTTGGTGCGAGTTCAGTTCTGAGAGGCAGGATCTGTGCAGAATTAGCCTGCTGCATCTGCGCCTTTGTGCGATAACACTTGTGAACGCCGTGTACTGCCATTGTGTCGTAGCACACAGTCTCGTACGGCGTTCGCCGCACACAATCACTGCGTTACAGTGTCACACATGCATCTTGTGCAGGTACTATACACGTGCAATGTTTCAATGCAACTTCATTACACATTTCATCTACAGTAGAAGCTACAAGCACTCAGTTGTGTCTTAGTACCGCGTCTGTTTTCATATGGCTGTCGGCAGATGCTCACGCTGCAGTGTTGTGCACGTACAACATATTCATATATACGTTTCAATTAGCTGTATGATGCTCATTTGCTTACCAGAATTCCTAGAAATCGTTAAATTCGTTTTTCACAATGTTCATCCATTTAATACCATTATGTATTTTTTTTATTTATTTCTGCCCACCATAAGTGCAAGTCAGTCATATTTCCAGAATAACTGTGTTCAGCCTTCAGTCAGTTGGCCTACCTTTAACCAACGATCGATGCACTGCACGTGGTAGTCATGGAGACACGGAAGCATCCTCAGTTTTTCCCCTTCCGCGTAATCAGAGAAACAAATCTGGCACCTAATAACAAAGAGACCATTCCATCACTGTGATTGACACGTTGCTGTCCTACAGAATACAGGCCACACACAACAGTACATGGCAAGTGTGACTCACTCTGTCTTCCCTGCACTGTGGGCAGGGTCATACGCTTTGATAGGCAGCCTTTCAATCTCCCTGCTGCTCAGGGTTTTCCTGGAAGCCACTGCACCCTGGCTCTCCTCAAAGGCCAGCAGAGCCTGGGTACAAATACAAACATTAAGGGATGCTGAACACCTCTAGTTGCAGCTGAAAAAGGAAGCCTACAGAGTGAGAAAGTGGAGACAGGGACTCCTACCTCATAATTGTTCCCCTCGCTGTCATCTAACAGGTCCTGAGCTGCTAGATGTGCATGGCGATGGCGGAACCCTCTTGCGGCTCGTGAGCGTCCACCACGCCTATTCAGCCTTTCTGCTCACATGCACACCTCCGTGAAATAAACGCCTCCCCATGACACCCACATTTCAAAAACAGGAGAACCACTAGCAGACATACCTTCTGTTACTCCTAAGATCTGAGAAAAGTTGGAGAAGAGGCCTGGAGTAGAATCCACCCTCGAGGATAGATGAGAAATCCAGTTCAATTCTCCATAAATGTCATACTGCAAAGAGAGAACCAAACACGGTTGTACACATTCTTCACACTGAGGCTTCTAAGTGCACTGTTTCATTTACACACCATAAACACAGACAGCGATCATACTGCTGCAGCGCACTGACCGACAGGTGTGCTGGGAGTTGTCTGAGGGCCCGTCTTTGTCTGTGTTCCTGCTGCTGCTGCTGCTGTCGCTCCTCCCAGTCAAACTGTGCCTGCAGGGGATCACCTTGTGAGTCGCTAGCTGAGTGACACGGCACTGGCCGGGTCACAAAGTGGAAAGGTAAATAGTTATACATTGTACACTCACCCGGCCACTTTACTAGGAACACCTGTACAGCTGCTTGTTCACGCAATGATCTAATCAGCCAATCATGTGGCAGCAGTGCAGGGCAGGGCACACAGACACGGGTCATGAGCATCAGTGAATGTTCACATCCAACTTCAGAATGAGGGAAAATGTGATCTGAGTGACTGACTGTGTCATGGTTGTTGATGCCAGATTGGGGGGGGGGGGGGGGGGG
>UFQX01000645.1:70652-81634 GCA_900497675.1 Arapaima gigas
TTCTATGTTGTTGTTTGCACCGGGGGGGGGGGGGGGGTGCACGGGAAGAGCTTATAAACCGCACAGACTGATAGGAAACACACGGATCCCGAAGGACACGGTATCGGACACAGTTCCCGCTGCATAGATACAGAAAATAACTGCGTCCTGACGGTGTTGAGCGCAAGTTAACCGAAATAAAACTATTTAACAAAGAGATAATACGGTGGGGGAAACTTTAAGAGCTAGCGCAGGAAAAAAGGCGAGCTACTGTGAACATACCTAAAGCTTCTTGCAAAGCGCCATCGCCATCGCCAAAGCGGTTTCTTTCTCTCCTCGAGCTTCTTCCGGTCCGCAGCGATTGGTCCCTTTCCTCTACGTCATATCCGCATGGCCGTATATTTACACAGTACTGTGCGCTATTCGTTTTATTTGCAACACTTTATATTCATAAAAGTAAGTTGAATGGCTAAAACATCTCTTTATTGTGTTTTATAATACAATCCGGCAGTATATTAACACTATCCGGACTTCCAGTAAGACCGTTGAGTTGTATAGCGCTTAGTGTTTTTGATCCTTTTAGATCAGCGTTTTATTCCGCTTGTGTTGTTTGTGGTATATTCTCTCTATTTGTGTTTCTAGAACTTAAAAAGCACCATCCGCTCTCCTGCTGAAGAGCGATTGGACTATTTCATACTACGTCATATCCGTGAGTACGGGGAGTACCGCCCTTAGTGACCGCACGTGTTTGAGTTTACTTTAAAGACGGGGACACATGTTCGATGTTGTATGTTTTATACAAAAAAAGGTAAAATGCCTGTAAGAGCCGGCGGCTTCACAGTTTTTCCCCAGCTTTATTAAGTTAAGATACGAAAATAAACAATTAATACGTTTTATTACTGAGTCAATATTTCATCTGATTTATACAGATTTCTTGTATGATTAACGAATTAACTGGTTTCCTGTCCTTATTGTTTTATTTAAACCCTAATGAACGGACGCCTTCATTGATTATTCATTCATTGCCAATAACTGACTTGGTCTAATGCAAAGTTCTGGTGTTCGGGGGCCTGTCCCAAAAGCACCGGGTGCAAGGCAGCCAACGTACACGTTAAACCAGTGAGGGCAGTTTAGTGAAGCACGTGTGTTTGCAGTGAGGAGAAAACAGGCAGGACGTGCAAAGAACTGCACCTGATTCCAATTCACAGCCAAGGTGCTGCGAGGCACCGCTGAATGCAGCACGACCCGCTGTGCCACCACCCTGAGGTCTGGTTTTTCCGTTTAGGTTCTCTTTTCCACTTTGTTCTTTAACTGCACGTATTACCTGTTTGCGACTCTTGGTTGCCTTCTGTCCTGAAAGTGCACACACGCTTCCAGCTGAAGTCGCCGTAAGGAGGTGACACAACATAATAAACAATTTACATGATATATAAAGTGAGCAGAGGGAAGTCCAGTGTGTGGATATATATTCACAAAACGAGAGTGCTGACATTTACCTGGGATAGCATTGCATTTAAAACTTTTATTCTGTCACATAAGAGTAAGAGATTTTATAATAACTCAATCTATTTCTGTAATAAAAACATATGGTGAGGTTCATACATTGGAAAAAATATATATATATAAAACAACATATGAAGCTCGTAATGTTATGATAGTATTATACTGTTCTACATACATTTTGAGATTAATGTAATAAATTGGCAAATGCATATATTACAAAATGCATTAATTATTATTCCTCCTGGAATTGCAAGTAGGGGGGGGGCATTTCTGAAAAATGGCTCCTGCCACCAGTTAGGGTGCAAAAACGCTGCTGATACTTAATTCAGTTTTCCTGTGAGCCAGATCCTGGTCGGAGCTGCAAAACGCAGGATTGTTTCTTCCTAAGCCATTCTTTCTGCATGTCTTCCTGTCCTTCTGTCCTGCACTTTTCTCTGCCTGAGAAAAGAAAGCAACCACCACCGTTTTTATGGTCACCGAGGGCTTGTGAGGCAATTAAATGTCTGAGGTGTCACTTTGTTGTCATCAAACCCTCAGCTGCCTATTTCACTCAAGTGAATGTCTACTGCCAACGTTTCTCTGAAGCAGCCTTCTTGTTTTTCCATTCAAGGTGGACTCGAATATCAGTTGTCTTACCTGGACACCATGTCTAATGAAATCTTGTCTGTCACTCACTGCAATGTTGTTTGGAAAGAAACCCGTGAAATGTCCATTACCTTCTGCTTAAAGATGTTGTATAACCAGTAACAGGCCAAGTCCTCCTTCACCAGCATCAACTCTGGTGCCAGTTTTAATTTCCTGCCACCTGATAACCAAGCAGAAAATCCAGTGAAAATTAGCTAGTGGAAAATCTGCTAGGAGACATTCACGGACGGCTGTTTTTTACACGAGCTGGCAAGTTTGACGTGTGAAGAGAAGGAGAGCCAGACCTGTCAGCAAGCTCACAACGGCTCCCACAGTGAACACGGTAATGGCTCCGATGGGACTCAAGTACAGATATGAGAGCGAGGACCAGTTGTCCACCAGCTGAGGACTGCAAAGGAAGCACCAGGACACACAGTCAGTACCAGGACAGGAGGTTTCACTGGATTGCAGCTCTCAAGCTCTGCAACGGCTCTGACGGTCCATTAAGTGTGAAAGTGCCTGTAAGCAGCACAATGTATAGACTGTCCTCAACCTACCTCATGCTGGTCACATGACACTCGCACTTACAACCGTCGGTAGTAACGAATAAACGATAATAGTTTAGATAGATAATAATTTTTAAAAATAGAAAAAAATGAGTTTTTAAAAAATGGTTTCCAGGAATTCTGATAAGTAAATGAGCATTTTTTAGCCAATTTAAACGTGCACGGGAACATCTCGTAAAGTACCATGTAGAGTTGAGGTCGCAGCGCAGCAACAGCTCTGCCCACAGCGCTACAACGCAACTGAGCGCTTCTTCCTTCTAGTGTGGATGAAAAATGTGTGTACCTGCACAGTCTGCGTGTGTGACGTTGTGGTATAATGACTGTGTGCGGCGAACACCATACGGACGTGTGGCTTTTGAAAAGAAACGTTGGTAAAGAATACTGTAGTGAATGATTCAATAATGGTGTGGATAATGTACTATACTGTGGCCAGAAATTAAACAAAGTAGATCAAAAACATGAGCAAATGTTTGAAGAGAAGTTACTGTACGGTGGACCACATGCAGGAAGAATCGCTCTGTCATGAGTACGATCTGACTTACAGCCAGAGCATCGGTCCCTAACCAGGACTATCTGTAGGTTCCTTCAGAACGGAGCTGTATCGTTTCACCTGCATCCAATTCTTCTGTGGAAGCTCACCTGTATTCTATCTCCTCCAGGAGCACCGTGGTGGGAACTGGTGAGTGCACCAACCCCTCGGTCCAGTTTTGCCCCCCTTCGTTTGTGGTGAAGTTACACCCAGCAGTACTCAGGCTGAGCGGCTGGTTATGGCGGGGGGGATACAGCTGACCCCAGATGCCCAACCACAGGGAAATGCCCAGGCCACCAAGAAGACCCACCAGGCCTCCCTGCAAGGTGGACAACAACAGCGGCCGTCGGAATTCTTTCGACAGAAGTTTTTATTTCAAAGTTTTTACTTTGAAAATGTTACTTGCACCGCCCCAGGCACCTTTAGTGGCACATGGGGCAATGCAGGTAACATTTTCAAAGCTGGGGGGTGTGAGTGCTATTACAAGGTGATCTATACTGTTCATAGAAAGAGCAACAGGATAACACCTCTTCTGCAGATACAGTACTGTACTGTACTCACTGTGGAGTTGGCAAAGGGGCAGAAGATGCCCAAAGAGAAGAGACCAGCAAGAGGCCCTCCAATGACACCAAAGATACTTAATGCTGCCTGTGGTGGGGGAAAGAGATATTTTAGCCTTTTGGCTGGCGGCTGCTCTGCGGGCAGCCAGATGTCACCATCCTCACCTCCAGAAGCCCCACCAGAAAAGAGGCAAGGCCAGCCATCCCAATGCATACAGCCCCATACAGAAGGCCTGTGGGGGTCAGGGGATAATTAGATGGTGTCCAGCGTGATGATGGAGTGTTTACAGGACACACTCTCATCCGTCAGACTCACTCAGGCTTTTGGACATCCAAGACAGTTTTTTGTCAGACATGCTGATGTGTGGTTTGACCAGGTCCTCCACAGTGACAGCTGCCAAAGCATTTATACTGGAGGAGACAGTACTAGAGCAGACAGCAGACATAGAAGAAACACAAAAAGGTTACTATACATGGGTACACACCTAACTCTAGGCAGAAACACGTGCAAGCTGGCACACACTCTTCATCACCTAGGCACCAAGAAGACACGCAGTTCATGGTTTCACCTCAATGTCCCACTGAATGCAGCAGCCACAAAGAGTCCAGGGAGGCCAGGATAGTCCCTTAGGGTGTCCAGCACCAGGTAAGGCATTAACTGTAGGTAACAAACATGTCTACTGATCATCTGGCTCTCCTTTCTTGCACTCTTGATGTGCATCTATCATGTTTCAGGGCAAGTAGGTAACTGGCTGGCACTGTTTCTGTACACTAACACACACACTTGCTCTCCTGGAGCGCCTATCTTCATACCTGATCAGGAGCCGAGATCAGTCCAGCATTCCAGGGGTCACAGTCCCGGTAGATGGAGTACAGGCATAGCCCAGAAAATACTGCACACAGGAGGATGGCCCACAGACCCACAAGGTTCAGGTACAAAGACCTGCAGCATGCATCCACATGCACAAATGGTGAGAAACACTAACACTGCACTCTGCACTCAGTACATTGTTTTCGTTTGCAACAGTTTTGCTTTAAACGTGGCCTTAAATGACCCTCGGTACTTCCTGGTGCCACAACTTACATTCTGGCGTGAGTCAGGGATTTGCACGACACGTATCTCTGCACCTGAGCCTGATTGACCCCGTAGATCCCGATCCAGACAAAAGCCCCTCCGAAAGTAATGGTCCAGAAGGTGTGTCTTTTAAAAGGACTGGGGTCAAAGCTGGAAAGGAACAGATTGAGAGACAGGGCGTCCATCCTGTGCCGCTACTTCTGCGATACCTTATACCTAAGTATTTGTCAAGGGAACTCACTCCCAGAAATTCAGTCTCCCCCCATTCTGTGAGTCTTCGAGGATAGCAGAGAAGCCACCTTGAAGCAACACAGCTTGGACGATGACTACGAGGAATCCAGCCATCATGATGCCCAGCTGGAAGACGTCAGTCCAGACCACAGCTTTCAGACCCCCCTGTTGGAAATCGACACACCCCTCGTCACAGCTGAGCTGTGGACTATGGCTAAGTGGTGTATTTAGACTATTTAGATTTTAGTTTTTCAGGCTGTCACAGTTCTACTTGTATTAGTGTAGACCTGTGTAGTGGAACATGTGTCACTATTATGGTACTCTGCCAGGGTGATAATTCTCTTCATTAACTTATACACAGTTCTTCTCTTATTTACAGCTCTCTAACCATACTTGTCGTACATTCATCATGATTACACAAGCTTGTAATTGTCACACTTGTTGCTACTGCCATAAAATGACCCTAAATAAGGGCATCTGCTAATCACGGAAAATGACACGGTGCCTTTTCCCCTCAGTTAATGTTCCTCTACAAAGACAATTCTATCCCAAGTTTTTATTTTTAACAAATTTACCAAATTTTAATGACAATGTTTTACTGAAGCAGATCTACGTAAGAGCTTAGATGTTGCGCAGTAGTGTACTCTGCTGTGCTACCGTTTCTCTAGGTACTACTTGCACACGGTTGCATCTCTGCTCCTACCACTGAGCAATAGAAGGTGCAGACAATTCCTGTTGACATCACAGCCCCCCACAGATCAAAGCCAGTGACTGGAAAGGGAGACAGAACAGGGACAGATGAAAATGATTCTAACCAACTACTTGTGATTCCTGGATCCTAGTAAACTACAACATGAACAAACTTTAATCTGTTCAGGTGAGGCATTTCACAGCTCCGTCTGCTCCACGTCCATCACTACAGGTCATAGAGACACCAAGTTTACTGAGCTGAAGAGAACATCACCAGGCTACTAAATGTCTATCGTTCCCAAGGAATGCAGAAAGAACACGATATCTCACCCTGGCTTAACGCTAGAGCCGGTACATAGATCACAATCCCTGTGTACAGCACCTGTGGTCAGAAGGAAAACATGGTGAAGTGGTGAAGCACCAACTTGGATGGCTGAAACCTCTCTTGGGAAGGACAAGTTCTTACTGTCTGTAAGATGAACAGGAAGGTCCCACACAGAGAGACTGCCCTGCTGAACCTCCTCTCCAGGTACTGCGCAAGAGCAAGATCAGTCATTCAGGTCAGAAAGAAGAACATGTCACAAGATCGGCCACGTTACAAAGACTTTAGAAGGAGGCATGTGAAGCCATCTCTTCTTAACAAGGAAAGCATCAACTTCAGAACCATTTTTTTGCATTTTAATCCAGATTAATGCAAAATGAATTTGAGATAAATGAAATGTGCAGAAATGGACAGTGTAAACTCATGTTTCTTGTACGGTGTAATATGAGCCCTTTGAGGATACTTGTTGCTATTATATCTATGATAAACCAGATGTTTGCCGGTTAGGTGCAGCTGCAGTTTTGTAAGGAGTGAGGACATGGTGTTGCTTACCTCATACGCACTAGTGACTCCTAGTTTGTAGAAAACGGGCAGGAAGATCTCTGAGGTGACTATCACCATCAGGAAGTATGAGACAGAGAAGATAAGAAAAGCAGCTCCGTAGCGGTACACTTCAGAAGGTATCGCCAGCACGGTGATGGCAGATATGAAGGTGGCCGTCAGAGACAGGGCTACCGGTACCGCATTCATTCTACGACCACCCATCAGGAAGTCCTGGGAGCTCTGCTGTCCCCCACCGGACACGGCACAGTACACCCCCACGGCAGCTGATAGCAGCAGCATCAGAGTGAATACAACGTAGTCCCACACCACAAAGGTGCCCACTGTTGGCGCAACTGCCATCACTGAGGTCTTTCTATCCTGCAGGCCGGTCGCCCTGTCTGCCCTCTGTATGTCTGCTGCAGACGCCGGTTTCTGCTCTGCTCTTTGAGGTTACCAGACAGCTTTCAACATTCGGCAATGGAATCTGAAAGAGACCAGTCAAACAGGTAAATTCTTATGCCCAGTTTGTAGAACGAGCACAGTACAGGTGTCCGGATCTCCTCTCTGCCGTGTTGGAACACGGACCCCCTCGCTCACCTACTTGATGCCCTCAAGGGCTCTTGTTGGATTTCGGCAGAGTAACGGAATTCCTGGCTCACTGAAGCTCTGAAACTGGTGCAGAGCAGGAATCGTTCCCCTAGATATGTACCTTGTTGTCCCCCCCCCTCTGCCAGGCCTCACTGCAACAAGTTCGTGGGGGGTGTTCTTCCTGGCAGCAACAACAAGGAATTTTTAATCGCTCAGTTTTGTCTTTTCTAAATTTGATAAGTGGTATTTATAGACCTGGAAATATCTGCAAGAACGTAGGCAAATGCAAAATATAATAATGCTGGTGTTCTCAATCTTGGATGATGATGTGGAGCCCAGCTAAAGGCTGAAAGAGGGAAGATGAATGAATGAACCGTCAACATTTTGGGACCAAACGTGAAATATAAATAACTGCTTCTTTTCACGTTGACACCTGAAGTAGGAGACCCCCCGTGCGGTACACAGCTGCAGCTGCGCCCCCCGCAGTCAACCGATAACACAGTAACAGGAGTTTTCTTTAATACTTCAGTGATGACAACATGTTCATGAAGAAACGACTTGTTCCAGTACATCTTCTACCCTACAGAACCGTGTCTTCTCCACGACCTCTTCACTCATCACCCGAAACCGTGCTGCGACCAAAATGCACATACAGGATCCTAACTATGTTTTCACTGTGGAAAAAATCTCTAAACAATCAAAAAATGTGTGTTTTTTTGGTTCCCACTACCGACATGTAGCGTGAGATCCGGGACAATGTAACACTCGCTTCACGTTACAGTTATTTGTAAGATAATGGAAACCTGCTGTACAAAAATTAGAAGCCATCCGTAATATGAAGCAGAATGTGTCGAAGAGGAAAGTAAATTTATATTCACAGCAATATAAAACGCAGCTTATTTCCCTATTCAACATATTTCACAGGAGAGACGACCGAGAGAAATACCACGTGACGAGCGCCACGCGCTCCCACAATGCAACATTCGCCATGGCGGCGCCCCGGTAGCGGCATGTGTGTGTGTGTAAATACTGAAAACTTGCGCAGCAGTTCTTGTTAATTGGCGTCCTTTTTTTTTTTTTTTACATTTCGTGGTTTATAACGAATATAGCCGACGAGAAGTAAAAATCATCGAAAGAAAATGAAAAGCAAGTCGTCGTATCACAGATCTGAAAACACTTTCAGGGTAAGTGTTCCCACATGGAGAAACGGATGAGTGCGATATGCTTGTTCGTTTCGTGTATCATCGAACAGAAGTGTGAGAGGAGTACAGCTGATAGACTTCGTCTGTAACTCACATTATTAGGGGTGTGCGGTTGCTGTTGATGGAGAGCCGTCTGTTTGAATGGCTGTTGTTCTCTTGAACCGCATCTCATCCGTTTGTCTCGCCTTCTTCTGCAGTTCCAGACTTTTTCTGAGCGGCTCGCAAATGTGAATATAGATGTCATCCATCGCATCGACAGAACAGCCAGTTATGATGAGGTGAGGACTCATTTTTCCCCTCCTGAGCTGATGGTGCTCTGTAAACTAGTCTTTGGCTGAGGTTGTTTTGCTGGGTGTTTGAACGGATTCAGACGGTATTTTTCTCTCTTTAGGAGGTAGAAACATACTTCTTCGAGGGACTGATGAAATGGAGGGACCTCAATTTAACAGAACATTTCAGTAAGTGACATTAATGCTCCATCCAATCTAAAGTTCAGTCTCGTGTGTACAGGTTCTCAGTACACACACACACACACACACACACAGAGCAGTTCTCTGCTCTGATCTCCCCACTAGTCCACGATGAGTGCAGTTTCAGTTTAAGACCCTGACATACTCTTCCCCATGATTCTTACCATAACCCCCTCTAGACCCTACCTAAGCAGCCATGAAAGGATCCCACATTTACTGTTCTTGCTCCCAGGCTGTGAAATGAGCTGCTTTTGAGGGGTTGTCCATCTCTTCACTCATTATCTTTAAATGGTTTAAGTGTCGTTTTCCCCTCACCATCTTTGCCATAGTATTTCACACTGTTTCACTTTGTTCTTATCCCTTGCTTGTTTGTGACTGGACTTAATAGACGTAAGATGGGTAACATTCCTTTGAAAAAAGACTTTTGGTTGTGGATTGTTCTCATCTGAATATATTATAATGTTGTCAGCACTTTTGTACTATACAAATGTAGCACTTTAATTTGCCTCTGAAACAGGGATCAACAAAATAAGTGGTTAATAATGAAACACCTTTCTGTACTAAGTAGCTTCTTTAACATTGGTATTGGGCAGTGGGATCCTTTTACTGCTTATCATCAGGCTTCTTTAAAGCAAAGGGGTCAGACAGCAATGGCAACAGCTGAGAGCAGGAAAAATCTTTGTTTCCACAGCATCTTTTGTGAACGAGGTTTTGCACAAGTGCCAGTCCTTCAACCTCCTGGTGTTCCATCAGAACTCCATTGTGGAGAGCCTGAAGAGCCACCTGAGGGTGAAGAACAGCCTGGCCTACCAGCCACTGTTGGAGTGAGTATGATGGCGCTGTGTGTGAAAAGTGTGAACGTGTTGCAGTAAGATCACACGTCTAACTGAAGAACGTGTGCATGTATCCAACCTTCAGCCTTATCGTCCAGCTGGCTCGGGACCTCCAGACAGACTTCTACCCTCATTTCCAAGACTTCTTCCTCATCATTACTGGACTACTGGAGACTCAGGACACAGAACAGCTTGAGTGGGCCTTCACCTGTCTCTCCTATCTTTACAAGTACCTCTGGAGGCTCATGATCAAGGACATGAGTGGAATGTACAGGTGAGAGTCCCTTATCTGCAGCATGCCTGCAAATTGAAGGACCCCACAGTTTATTGTATAAATTGGTTCCACCAGGTACTGCAAAGGTTGCATTCTGTGTGCGCCACGGTGACTATTTTGCTGACTCGAGCTGTGGTGCTGTGAGATGTCTGCATCACAACTGCTGGTTAACTGATTTATCATCAGGATCTGATGTTCATTGGTGTGGTGGCATGTGCTTCTGGCTTCCCAGATGCATTGCGATACCTGATTTAGAAATGCGAGCTAGTGATTTTCATCATTAACTGAATTTGTTTCTTTTACCTTTTCAGTTTATACAGTACCCTGCTGGCGCACAAGAAGGAACACATACGCAACTTTGCAGCAGAAAGCTTTGCCTTTTTAATGAGAAAGGTGAGGTTTTCAGAGCACTTGTGCACTAGTCTTTATTTGACTGCCTCTGAAACGCCATGAAGGTTTTTGTGGTTTCCAGGACTGTTGGTGACTTTTGCAAGGGTTTCTGTGTAACCCTGAGAGGGGTTACACTTGTGTCTGTAAATCTTACTCATTTTACGTACATAATCATTCCGGTGATTCATGGGGGTAACCGCCTTTTTCAGTACTTTATTTTCCTCTCGCGTCAATACGAATATTTGCCTTTTTTCCACTGTCTTGCTGATAAAACATATCGTCGGAATTTATGTTCAGCAGATTTTATCATGCTGTCCACATCTTCCTCCCCAGATGCCCGATTTGGAGGCGCTTCTGACCTACATGTTTCAGGATCTGGCAGAGAACTCCCAGAAGGCCGAGGGGGTGGGCCAGCTCCTCTTTGAGATGTGTAAGGGTGTCTGCAACATGTTCCACTCCTGTGCTGTCAAGGTATGTGTTATCGCCTTCATCATCACCAGCGTTGCCACAGTTCGTTCAGATACTTCTCAGACTGTCTGTTTTTGTGGTACATTCCTCTGAATCAAGCAGTTCTGGGTCTCTGTTTTGGGGGGGGGGGGGGGG
>UFQX01000645.1:81689-189700 GCA_900497675.1 Arapaima gigas
GGGGGGGGGGGGGGGGGGTGAATCTGAGGGTATTTGAGGATAAGGAGTTTGCAACATCATGCTGAGTCCTTTAAAAAAAAAAAAAAGGAAAAAAACAAACTGTGTTGCTGAAACACGTCGAGTATTTCAGGTTTATTTCAGAACTGATTAAAGGCCCTGATGTCAAGTTGCGGCAGTGAGCGCTGAGGAGTTTCTTAAGTAGTGGGAACATTTTTTTTATCTGCTTCTGTGGTTTCCAGCAGCACTCCTGGCACTTCATCCTGAGTCAGCATTGCTACATTCGGGGAGTTTAGAAATCTCAGATTCCTCTGGAGTTTTGGCAAACAGCAAGGGAGGACAGGCTTTTATTTATAGCACCTCCTGCAGACCCAGAAATGTGCAGCTTTTTTCAGTGTTAATTTCCTACCGTTGTCCACTGCAGTGACCCTCAAACTTCAGTGTTGTTATGATTACTCCAGCATTCGCTCTCATCCCCCTCCTCTTCTCATGGTGTCGCTCTGTGTTCCCTCAGGCTCTCCCTGTTATGCTGCGTAAGCTGGGCCCAGGGTCTCACAGTGGTGTGTCACTGCCCTGGGACACAGTTGAAGGTGCTTTGTGTAACATGGCAGAAGCGGCGGTCAGTCACATCAACAAGGAACACTTCCTTGTGTTTTGGGAGTCCCTGCAGGTGAGTTTTGTGGGTCCATTAATTGTTTTTCCAGGGAAGACTTGTCACCCAAGCAAGGGTGATGTGTGCAGCATGGCTAGTGGGACTGTGCTGCATTTCTTCTTAATTTTTAAGGTACTGATGCCAGTCATGCAGCGTCCACTGGACTTGGGTAGCATTTCTGACATGGTCTTCCACAGGGTTGCGTGGAGGAAGTGACAAGGCAGCTGGAGGAGAAGCTCGAAGACCAGGAGGTGATTAGGCATTTGCAGAGGCTCCTGGACATCTACCAGATCCTGGTGGGGCACCGAGGTGGGGCCAAGGTCACCAAGCCTGAGTCCGTATGTGAAGTGAGTGCTATCTTCTTGGTCCTGGCCATTGTGAGGTTTTGTTCTTCTTGGCGTAGGAAACACTGATGAAACAAAAACAGCTCTTGTTCTTGCTAACACTTCATACTCGATATTTAACCCCCAGACCCTGATCCGGCTTGTCCAACAACCACGGCTCTCCTTATCTTGCTGCCAGCTGTTGCTTCAGATTACATCTGTGCTGCTGCTAGGAGAGAATGTGTCTTTACCTGCTGCTCTGATCCAGGACATGGTGAAAAAGGTATGTCTTGGTGTGTTTGTCCCAGGCATTTGTGTGGCTCTACACTAAGCACGACAGAGAAATTTGTCGGTTAGTTGGTCCTAAACTTACGATTAATCCTGTCCAATAAACAGGTGTTCAGGAGTGGAATGGACCAGGAGGTCATCCTGCCCTTCGCTAAGGGGATGTTTGGCATGGGTCAGTTTGAACAGGTGAGTAAGGAGGAGTGCGGTTGAACGAGATCAGCATACCTTTCACTTCGATATCAATTTTTAGTAGCTTTTATGGTCTAGCGTCATGTTGTCCACAGTGGTACAGCCTTTCTTAGCTGCAACTACTTGAATTTTTTTATATATGTGGAATATATAGGCGTGGGGGGCAGGGGCAGTGTTTGTTTTGTTTTCCTCTCCTCAGTTGCCGGCAGGGTATAGCTGATGTTTTTACATATATCTGTTCTATTGTTTTAATCTGTTGTTCAGTTCTCTGACTCACTGTGTGAGAAGAGGCCTCTGTAAAAATGAATTTCACTGAACTGAACTGTTAGCAGGGCGGAGTGCCCTGAGGGTGACAGGTCTGCAGGTAAGTCTAAGTTGGGCATCAGCACAGATGTGAGCATGATGGCCGTAGAACTGTGGATGAGTTTGTTGTCTCTTGATGTTTACACACATCTGCCCCTCTCCTCCAACTCCAGCTCTTCCTGCCCAGCTTGCTGCAGTACCTGGAGCAGATGTTCAACAGCGAGGACCCTGTCGTGCGCCAGTTGGCTCTCGAATTCCTGGCTTGCTTGATCCTGGACAAGGCCAAGCCCCCCACTGATGGATCCATGGCCTTTGAGAAGTACCCTCTTGTCTTCACTGGACAGCCAATTGGGTTGGTTTTCCAGTTGGTCTGCTGCTGCAGCCTCCCTTGCTCAGCTCTTCTTCTCTGTAAGTGATTCCTGACTATTGTGAGGCTTACGTTTGTGTACTTGCTGCTTGTAGGTCAAGTGGCACCGGACATCAAGCCCTACCCCCTGAGAGTAGAACCAGGGTCCTTGTGTCTCAGTATATTCTGTCCCTCATCCCCTTGGCGGAGAATCAGCCGCTCCATGACATCTCCCTTCCTTGGGCTGCCCTGGTGGTCCTGCCTCATGTCAGGTAGCCTGCATCTGCAGTTTACTTCAGAGAGCCATGTAATGCTCACCCTGGTGTAGTTTTAGTCTCAGTCCTCCACGTCAAACCTCTGGTGCGTTTCAGGCCGCTGGAAACGGGAAAGGTGGTCTCACTAGTCACGGGGCTCATCAACCGGCTCCTCCAAGAAGTGGAGGACGGGGTCTGGGGGGAAGGTTAGTGCTGTGCAGTCACATATGTTTGTGTCTGTGCTCACGCTTCTGCTTTTGAAATGTAATGTTATCTCGGTCAGTGCTTGGTGATTTGTCTCTGGTTGGTGTTAAGCTTGGCTGAACACCTGAGTGCTGTCAGTGCTGGTCAAGCTCTCGCGTTGCTCTGCTGTCCATCCAGATCCCTCGGCCGTGCTCTTCGTAGCCAGGCAGGCGCTCAGCACTCTGCTCAGCTTCAAGGAGTCCGCTGAAGTACAGTGTCTGATCCCCGTGGAGCGGGTTCGAGGCATCGTCCAGTAAGTAGGAGAACTTTCCTTTCCATTCAAGGCCCCTTTTAGTTGATACCACTGGGTGCTTTTAGGGTGGCATATAGTCTCATGTGACTTTTTTCCCCCTTTCTGTCATGCTTCTACAACAGGAAGTTTCCTACTGATCTCTCTGCACTGCTTCTGGGTGACCTGTACTACACCAGGCTGTCACTCAATGGATTCTCTGCCCACCTGACCCACGATGCATTGCTGGATTTATACCAGACATTGCACTCCAATGTGTCCTCTAATGTGTCCAAGGTAAAAGACAGCTGTTAGGGTTATCGCTGCTGGCCTCGCTAAAGATGCCATCATTGCCTCAAAATGGTTTCTTCCTTCTCCCCCTCAGATCCGGCTGCTCACGTTGAGAATTTTTACTCACTTTGAAGCAGAACTTCCACGTCGGGCAGAGGTAAACCCAGGAGACCTAGGAAAAGTAAAAGCTTAAGAATCCAGGAGAGCCTCATATAGACAAAGAGCACAATGATGTTTCAGCTTATGCATCACTAAGGAGGATCCCTGTCAGTATTCAAATGACCTTGTTTTGTACGACTCGGTGTCATAAAAAGTTGCTGTTTCCCGATTTGCGCCTCCAGGTCGAGGAAGAGGCCAAGTTGCAGACGGTGTTTGCAGTGTGCCTGCAGGCGGAGCTTGTTCACGCCACAGTGCACAACTATCGAGAGAAACTGCTCCATCTGCGCAAGCTGCGACATGACCTGGTGCAGCGGGTTCTGCCCCAGGGGCCCTTCCAGCAGGTGGGGGTGGTCCTACCTTTGGCTATCTGGTGGTCCCACACTGGATACCAAACACCAAATTGAAATCAAAAGTCTCTAGGTTCTTAGTTTTAGATCCAAAGTGGTGGAATGGGTCCTTCCCAGTATCCCTCACTACTGCTGAATCCCTTTCAACATTCAGCAGTACTGAGGGAGCAGAGGAAATCCAACTTCTCTTTCCAACTGTAGCAAAGAAAGGAGACAGACTGTCTAGTATCACCTGTTCAGAACATTCTAACGGCTCTGAACTCATGGTTTTTGATGATGTATAGGCCTGAATGCAGCAGGAGATTTCTGCAGCTGTGCTTTTCTGAAAGTGCTCCTTGTCGCTGACTCCTTCCAGGTGCCCTTGCGCTACCTTATTGCAATGCTCTTCATCAACTTCAGCCCACTGTGGGACCCAGTGATTGAGCTCCTGGTGTGAGTACACAGACCTGTGCTCTTTGTCCTGGCTGGACTCCTTTCTGGATCAGAATTTCATGCCTGCTCTCTTTCATTGGTAGAACTCATGCAAAGGAGATGGAGAACAAGGCTTTCTGGAGTGTTTTCTATGAACATTTGAATATGGTGGCTCTGTTAGCTGGTGAGTACTTGAGAAATACACCTGTTGGTTTGATGTTTGTGTGATTTAGGTTAATATCCTCACCAGTGTAGGCTGGCATGTAGCCGAAGTGAGACTGCTGTCATCCCCCCCCCCCACCACATCATGTACGAAAGCTAAAGGCTGGTGTGAATAGTGTGAGGATGAGATATTTGTAATGTGTGTTGCTATTAGACATGCTCTGTGGCCTTCTCTAATGGCCCGGTATCTTCGTGTTTCAGAGAAAGAACTCAGAGAGGTTGATGACAGTGGAGATGCTAAAGCTTCAGATGGTTGTGCTGGGAGGTCTCGTTGCAATGGTGTGAATGTAGTGCACAACAGGGATGTTGGAGCGCTCTTCCTGCAGCAGCTTGGCTTGGCTTTGGAAACCATTGAGCGCACAGACTTCACCAACTTCCGTTTCCTGCTGTGGAAGGCCATGGTTCAATTCCCAGAGCGGGTAGAACCTCGAAGCCGAGAGTTGAGCCCCCTGCTGCTGCGCTTCATCAGGTGTGAGGAGTGCTCTGTCTGAGCCTACCGGTCTTCTCACCTGTTTGTCCACATCATTCTTGACCTGTTGGTTACCTAATATCCTCGCCAAGGGGTTTTACCAGTCTTACTGTCTCTGTGTACAGTTCTGCCTCTCGTCACATGCAGTCTCCTATTTGTTCTCTTTCTGCTGCGTGCCTGAAATCTGATCTGTTGACAGTCAGGAGTTTTTCCCTGCGGACCTGCTGGTGGCACCCACCCAGGACCTGAGGAAGACTAGGTGCCCTGATCCAGAATGTCGGAGGCCTGATGAGGAGGTAGCAGACCCAAAAGAAGAGGACAATGAGATGGAGGCAGCTGAAGGTGGCAGAGCGGGTGGGAAGAAGATGCCGAGGAGAGCAGCAGCTAAGTAAGGCTTCCTCTCTAATTGTGAGATTATCACCAGGTGGTATTTTGGGTTAAGTTGGAGTCACATTAGAATCAGTCCACTGGCATCAAGGATAATTGTTACAATAGCTGGCAAGGGTGGTCACCCCTGTCTAAGAAAATCGTTACCCCCCCAGGTCTAGTGTTGACTTTTTTTGGTTCTTAAATCGGTCGTGTGTTAATCTGGTCGATACTATAGACTGAGAGGGACAAATGCAGCTTCACATTAAATGTCAGCATGGTGTGTAAGGCTCTTCTCATCAGCAGTACTGATGATGGTGTTATCGTTGTAGACACCTCATTGCGCACCTCAGAGTGTTCTCCAAATTCACAAACCCTCGTGCCCTGTACCTGGAGCCAAGTCTCAAGCAACTCTACATGCAGGTAAGCTCACCTGCTTGTACTCCAGACTCTCACCACCCAAGTGTATTTGCCTGCCTTTCCAGGACCAGACACTCTAATCTCACATGTTGTTCTGCTGCATTTTCAGCTTCTGTGCCACCAGGACCAGAACATACAGAAGATTTCATTAGAATGTCTGCTGACTTACAAGGACCCCCACGTCCTGCCCTACAAGTGCGGCTGCTAGTTGGTTATCCTCAGACGAACTGCTGTGCTCTTTCAGTTGCTTGTTCTTTATTCACTGTGTGAAGGTTTCTCTTTATCCAGTGAATTTTTCTTATTATTATCATCATTATTTTGTCTTGGCCTGCTGGACCTTTCATAAGATGTGTGACAGTCTCGTCAGGGTCCCACCCTGTTTTTGTTTTTTACTCAGGGAAACTGGTATTTTCTCTTCACCTTTTCACCTTTGACTCTCAGAGTGTGAAGAAAAATTAACTTTGGACGTTTGGCACCTGTATTACCTGCTGTGCCACCAAGCAGCACCTAAACTCACCTGCTTTCTCAGATTCCATTTCTTGCACATGGTTTAAATAGTTCTACTTTTAATATAATACATATTTGACTGATCAGGATTCCTGAAGAAATGTGTGTTTTTTTTTTTTTTTTTTTTTAAGATACTGACTGTTGGCAGGATAAACTATAAACTACTGTTTTTTTTTTTTTCAATATTTTGGAACCAAGATGGAACAAAATATACTAAAATGTACTTTTGTAATAATTTGAAGCAGAAAAGCTTGCCAAATTTAAGAAAACTGGCATCTAGGTAACTGGTGCCGCTGAATACAAAAGGTAAATGATGTATCAGCATGATAGCAAATGAGTGCCCTGCTCCCCACAGGGACAACCTTCAGAGGCTGCTGGATGACAAGCACTTCAAGGAGGAGATTGTGCATTTTAACATCTCCGAGGAAGGAGCCGTGGTGGACGCCTCCGACAGGACGCATCTCATCCCAGTGTTGCTGAGGTGTGTGTGTGTGTGTGTGTGTGTGTGAGAGAGAGAGATGGCAGTGAGACTGGCCTGTGTGTGTGTGGCCTGTATGTAAGAAAATTAGATGGTTTTTTGTGTGTAAATTGTGCTGACACTGCTAAAATGCTGCTGTGACCTCATCTGCAGGATCCTGTATGGGCGCATGCGCAATAAAACGGGCAGCAAGACGCAAGGCAAGGCCAGTGCCGTCACCCGGACCTCCATCGTGCTGCGCTTCCTCGCCGGCTGCTTGCCAGAAGAGATCGGCATGTTCATTGACCTTCTGTTGGAGCCGGTCATTCACCACTCGCAGGGTACAGCATGCAGAGCCGGTCCCGCGCAGCCAGGACGCTGCCGTGTCCCACCATGCAGCCAGTTATTAGGTCCTATTCCTGCCCTCTGTCAGTTCCTGCCACACACTTCCAGCAGGGCGCGTAATTCCTGCTTAAATGCAGCACCAAAGCACTTCTTGGGATAGTCTGGTATCTAAATGATGTTTTGAAAATACAGAGTGAGTCAGAGGTGTGGAACCAGGAAAATATTGTTAATATGACTAATGTTGGACTGTTCTAGACTATTTTGCATTGTACCAGTGGGTGTATGGGAGGTATGTATGTATACCTGTCTGGGGTCATGTGCCCACTAACACATTTAAGGTTTCAGAGGACATTCAATGGTGTTGGTCCATTTTTTAGTATTGTTGTTGGTTATCAAGTTTGGCCTATCGCAGTGTAGACTGTGACCGTGCCAAGACCAACACAGGCATAACCTGAGACATTTCACAGAATGTGTTCGGTGTGCTGTCTGTTTTGATGTTGTTCCTGGTCAGTGTGAGCCTGAAAAAGAAGTTCTTTGGCATGAAGGAAGGACTGAAGAATATGTGCATAAATGCGGTAACCATTGCTACTCCGGTCCTCTTGTCGACATGCCTTGAGCGCTGTACCACCTGTTTGTGCTACTCAGGGCCGTGCCTCGCCGCAGTCCAGCGGGCTGTTGAGCAGACGGACATCTCAGCGGTGCTCCCGCTTGGGCGGCAGCACAGCTTGCTCAACACGCTGGATGTGGTCATTCACAAGCTGGGTCACCTCATCCACCCTTACCTGTCTAAGGTTCTGCAGATCCTACTGTGCCTCACGGCCTCTCTGTCCACTATCCTGGACCAGCGAGACCTGGTGTGTATATGTATGTGTGTGTGTGTGTGTGTGTGTGTGTGTGTGTGTGTGTGTGTGTGTGTGTGTGTGTTCATGTACAGGATAGGTGTGCACCTGTAAATGTGCATGTTTTGTGCTAATTTCTGTATATGTTCCCTGAATAGGTAAAGGTTGGCTCCATAAATCCTTTGAAGAACTTGAGGCGGCTTGGCATCCTCCGAATCCAGGACTTCTTTGCGAAGTTTGAGTCGTATGGCTTCAGCGCTGAGGAGCTAGATGCCATGTTTCAGGCTGTGGTGTGGCCACAGGTAGGGGAGAGCTCATGTGTGGCCTTAACTGCTCGCTCACATTCCCTCATTGTCTGTGGTGTAGAACTGGCTTCTCACTCTGCCTCGCCTGCCACATGTCTGCCCCTCCCAGGTGTCTCGTCTTTCATCAGAGAGCCCCTATGCCCCCACACCATTGCTTAAGCTCATCCATGTGTGGAGCAAGAATGCCAGGTGAGATTAGGTGTCTGAAGAGCATTCTGGGTTATTTTGGCAGAAGGAGGACTGTATCACTATAAAGTGTTTTGAGCTGATTGCCGTCATCCTTCTGCCCTCCGTCTTCAGGTACTTTCCTCTGCTGGCAAAACACAAGCTCGGTCACCCCGAGAATGACATTCTGCTGAATGTCTTTGCTCTCCTATCGGCCAAGAACGTTTCACCCACCACTGTTGCTATGGTGGTGGACATCGCTGAGAATTTGGTCACCACACCCGACTTTCTGGCGACAGACACCGAGACGCTGCTCACAGTAAATGACTGTGTGGTTCCCCAACCAAGTGATGGATGTGGCATGGAAGAAGGTATTGACCAGACTGCTGCATCCCATGATGCATTGCTCTGCATGTGATATTTGTGTTTTAATTCAGATTGGCCTGGACTCCTCTTCTCCTGTATCACCAGGATAGCTTCCACAGTGCACCTCTCTCTGTTTTCGTCATTAGGGTCCTTGAGTCTGGGTTCAAAACTCCTCCTCCCTCACATTACTACCTTGTTGCAGTACTTCAGTGGCATCATTCGCCACTCAGACCGTTTGAAGAAGAAAAAGTTCAGGACACAATTCAACAAGGAGCTCAACATTCTCTCCAAGTGAGCTGCAGGGCGTTCGTTGTGCTTGTCCCGCTGTGGTCGTAATGTATGCAAAAATGTCACGTGCTACCAGGATCAGTGTGTTGGACTCATAACTTTCTCTCTTGCAGGATCAGTAAGTTTGTGAGTGACAAACAGCAGAGTTCTATGCTGATCAGGCTTCTGCTACCGTACCTCCACCAGCATAGCATCGCAGAGGTGAGCCCATCCCTCCCATTCCCACAGAGAAGTGACAGTAGTGTGTGTGTGTGTGTGTGTGTGTGTGTGTGTGTGTGCGCGCGCGCGCGCACGTGCACTTCTGTCTGCTTACCTCACGTCCTCTCTCCTATTGTAGGAGACCGAAATTGACATCCTGGGAACAGTCCAGAACCTTCTGAAGCAGTGTGCTGATGCCAGCGCCTTCCTGAAGCCCCTCAGTCGCCTTTTCTCCGTTGTCCAACGCAAGCTGCCCCGTCAGGCCCTGTGCAAGGTCTTCCAGGTGGGCTAACCTGCCCTTGGCCACCCAGCTGCTGTAAACCACTCACCAGCTAAACATGACCGTGCTTCTCTCCCAAACTCCTTTTTGTCAGTTTTTTTTAGCCTGCATGTATTGCTGGTAAATGGAGGAAGTCATGGTGAGGACGTCACTTTCTCACCTCTTGCTCCTGTGTCTCCGCAGACTTTATCAGACCTGAAGAGCGAGCTGAAGTACATCACGGATATTGCCGTCCAGGTACTGCTCTTTTTCTCACTTCTTCAGCGCACCAGCTCAGCCCTCTCTGGACTGTCTGGACTGTAAACCCTGTTCTTCCTCCACATCCTCCTCCTCCTCTTTTTCCAGCTGAATGCCTTTGACAGCCGTCACTTGGATGAGATTCACTTCGATGTGCGGCTAACAGCTTTCCAGACTGTGAGGATGCAGATTGAGGAAATGGAGAAGCTGGATCTTAACTATTTACACACCATCATGCACAACTGTTTCTACTCGTTTGAGGTGAGTTTTTCAGGGTACGACCTTTGACCTCCAGGTTTCACCTGAGGTTCTTGGTGTCACCCTGGTTGAGTTTGGGAAAGTTTCAGTTCATAACTGAGCCGTATTTTCTGCTGGACTGTGTCTAGATGAGCTGCTGTTCTACAGGGCATATGTGGAGACAGAACGTATTCCGATATGTTTCTTTGAAGTTGTGGAAAAGATGCCGGCTGAGGTAAAACTATGCTCGCTCCTCACTGCAGACTGGGGACATGTCCTTGGCCGATAGCGCCACCTTGTGTCTGACAACAGTGATCAAGCGGCTGACCAACATGAAGCAGAGTGAGGAGGAGTACAGGGAGGTGGTGCAGAGGACTCTCTTGGGAGCAGTACGACGAGGTCTAAAAAGCAAGACTGAGGTGACACCAACTTTCACAGCTTACATGCTCTCTCTTTTGCAACTCCGTGCTTTGCTGTTTCTCGCAGTATCACACGTTGACTGACGCTCTGCGTTTTATAGAGTGTCCGGCAGGACTACACCGCAGTCCTCGCGTGCCTGGTGAGGTCCTTCCCCTCTAACCCAGAATTCCAAGACCTGGTGCAGCTCACTGACTACAATGACCCAGAGTCCGACTTCTTTGAGCACATGAAGCACATCCAGGTAGAACTTTAGAATATTTGTCCCGATTAGGACACTTTAAGTGTGTGTGTGACATGCGTGCAAGGTCTTCCCTGACCCTCTGACTACCCCCCCTCAGATACACAGAAGAGGCCGTGCTTTGAGGAAGTTAGCGAAGCAGCTGAATGACGGGAAGGTGGTGATGTCATCTCAATCCCTGCAAAACTACATCATGCCATATGCTATGACAGCTCTCTTTGATGAGAAAATGTTGAAGGTATGGAGAACCAGTTTGCATTCCTCAGGGGTTCTGCCTTTCGCTGTGCATGTTTTGGTTTGTTCAACTTTTCTGCTTGGATCTGCAGCATGAGAACGTGGTCACAGCATCTGTCGAGGTGGTTGGAGCTGTATGCAGACGTCTTACTTGGTCCAAATATCTGTACTACCTGAAGCACATGGTTCACGTGCTGCAGACTGGCCAGGCTGAGCAGAAGTTGGCTGTCAGGTACACAAATGTCCCTCTGTGTGACCCACTTTGCATGGAGAGAGTCCTCCTTAAGAAACAGAAGCTCAAACTGACTGTTCTTCCTCACAGTCTTCTGGTGACAGTTCTGGAGGCCTATCACTTTGACCATGAAACACTGAACAAAGAAATGGAAGCAGCAGGGAACAACAAGGCTGCAAGTAAGTGAGAGCAGCAGTTAATGATCGATACTCATGTTCTTCAGTTTGCTGGTTATGCTCAGCCAGACCCTTGTTATGGTTAATGCTCTAAAGTAGGTTTTGGTCATTTTTACCTGTGGTACATTCATCTTCAATCTGCTGTCAAAAAATGAATAGCTTGTTGTCTTCATCCAGGCACAGTGGAGGTAGAGGGTCCTGAAGAGGAGGAAGAGGAAGATGCCATGGACTCTGGAGAAAGTGACACTGAAGAGGCAGTTGAGGGGGAGACGGGTTCTCTGGAGGCAGAGGCCATGGATGTGGATCCCGGGGAAGGGAACTGTGGGGATGCAGTTGCAAAGCCAGCTCCCCTCGTAAAACCTCCCCCTTCTGTGAGGAAAGTCCCCACTGGTCTCCCTCAGAGCAGAGAGGAGCTCGAGGCCCTGATCGCCTCTATCCACCTGACAGTCGCAGAGAGCATCCTGCCCAAGCTGCATAAGTGTCTCACCTCCAAGGTGAGTGAAGGGCACTCTGACCCTGAGCTCACTGGGCAGAAATATTAAATGGCAGCCTTATTGTTTTACCTTTGTGATGTTCTTGGTCCTCAGGTGAAGAGGGATGAGGAGCACAAGCTGGTGAAGTCAAAGGAGGTGGATGAGGAAGAGGTGGTGAGAGTACCTATCGCTTTCGCCATGGTGCAGCTCCTGCAGTCCCTCCCACAGGAGACTATGCAGGCCAACCTGCCGGGGTCAGTGAGCGCTGGATCAGTGCAGTTGTTGTCTCGGTGTCGTCCTCTCAAAGTTGACGTATTAGCAAATGCGAACGTGTGTGAACTTTGCATATCCATGTCCACAGCATCCTGCTGAAGGTGTGCGTGCTGCTAAGGAACCGGTTCCAGGAGATCCGAGATGCAGCACGGAGCACCTTGATCAAAATCGTGGAAACGCTGGGCTGTTGCTATCTGCAATACCTGTTGAAGGAGATGAAAAGTGTCCTGGTGAAAGGGTACCAGGTGACTGTCTGCTGTCTTTCCGCCACCCCCTCCTGTGCCTGAGTTCCTGCTGAACCGTAGGACATGTAATTAGGTTGAAACTGTGAGATGTACAGTAATTCTCCTTGTCCTGCAGGTACATGTTCTGACCTTCACGGTGTACCAGCTACTGTCCTGCTTGAAGCCCACCCTAAAGAGTGGAGATCTGGATCCCTGTATGGACCTTCTACTGGAGGTATGTGCTCCAAAACTTGCCTGTCCTGGACAGTGTGGTATGGCAGGCCAGAACACTGTTAGCTGAAGACTGTTATTTAGCACGTTACCTTTATTGCTGCCACCAGACTTGTTTCCCTCTGCTCACGTTGTCAGATCTTCAACAATGAACTATTTGGGTCAGTTGCTGAGGAGAAAGAGGTGAAAGGCATTGTTTCTAAGCTGATGGAAGCACGTCACAGCAAGAGTCTGGAGTCATATGTGCTTCTAGCACAGTTCTCAAGCAAAGAATGTATCACAAAGATTATCCTGCCACTCAAGGAGGTAAGAAGAGACCCATCTCACAACTCTGACAGGAGGAGGATGAGTTAAAGTCCAAGGAATGTACAGATTGTGCAGAATTGTCATATCTCCTTGCAGCTGTGTATTGCGCCACTCTGATTTTATTCCCCTCCCTGTAAAGATCCTAGAAAACACGACCAGTTTGAAGGTGTCTCGGAAGGTGCAGGCAGTGCTCAGACGTGTGGTAGCTGGGCTGCTACTCAATGAGGGCATGAGTCACCAGTCCATCTTACTTCTTAGCCATGGGCTGGTCAGCGAGAGCCTTCCACTCCTCACACAGAAGAACAGGTAACACACACACACACACACACACACACACACACACACACACACACACACACACAGAATGCATTGCATTGCAATACAGATTCTGTGCTAATTTCTTTGTGGTTCTCTCGTGCAGGGACAAGGCATCAGCCCAGCCTCCATCTGACCCCCGGCTTCCCCCTCCCAGCTGTCTGCTCCTTCCTCCCACCCCAAAGAGGGGGGGTCAGAAGGCTGCCATCAGCAGCAGGACCAACACGCACATCCTCGTGGACACTGGACTACGGGTACAATGGCTCTCCAGTCTTTATCAGACGCTGGGGTGGGGCAGTAGCTGCGGAAGAGTCCGTGAACATTACTGGGAAGTGTCTTGAAGGGTGTTGTGCTGTTACAGGGTTATAGTGGTTTAGTGGGGGGGGTGAGAAGAGTCCGTGTTGAAGCACAGGACTAAAAACCAAGTGGCTGCTAAGAGTCAAATTTGACACATCTGAGCTTATTCTGCCCTAGCAGTGTTTAGGAAAAGTTTAGTGTTGAGTTGTTTTACTAATTATTTTACTGCTTTCCTGGATAGAGCTCAGGCTGCAGCTGAATAAAGACCTGGGCTGAGCTTGTAACTGTTGCTTATTTCCCACTGAAAGCATTTTGCAGTGTTCAGCATGAGGGCTCTCCTTTGGTGCTTTTCCTTTCTAAGCCAGTAGTGGTTTTTCTCGCTTCCCTGACAGCTGCTCCACATGAGCCTGAGTAAGTCGAAGGTCAATTCGTCCAAAGAAGGTGCGCTGGAGATGCTGGATCCCTTCGTTTCCCTGCTGCTCGACTGTCTCAACTCCATGCACGTGAAGGTAGACCCTGTTTCCTTGCTTGTCTCGACTTGCTCAGTAGTGCAGAGTGTGGTCAGGACGTCTCCAATTGAATCGCCTCGCATCTCTTCAGCTAGAGTCTGATGGGCAGCGCTGCTGTGAGGGAAGATATTCTCACACTGTATGTATGAGGTGGAGTAGGAAAAACCGTGTGTGTGTGTGTGTGTGTGTGTGTGTGTGTGTGTGTGTGTGTGTGTGTGTGTCTGCGCACAGGTGATCACGGAGGCTCTGCGGGCCTTCATCTTGGTGCTGAAGTTTCCGCTTCCAGCGGTGGAGAGCAAAGCAGGGCAGCTGACCAAGATGCTCTTCATCCTGCTGAAGGACTATGCCAAGGCAGGCGCTGCCCGTGGAGAGAACTGCACTCTGGTCCTCAACTGCTTCAAGGTGCCAGAATCCCCCTTGCTCCGTACGCGCTCTTCTATAGGCAGCAGCTTTGCTCACAAATTCGTATAACTTCATATCTTTTGATACAACTTATATTCTGCTGAAAGTGTTTTTTGTGTAAGCACACAGCATCAGTTTCACTTTTATTTATGAAACTTGTGCCTCAGAGCTCCTCAACCACTGCTCCCCCTGCTCAAGTTTGCCTTCACACAACATATATCTTACTATGGCAGGTCATCACTGTTTTGGTGAAGAGCACAGATAAACACAAAATCTCAGAGAAGCAGCTACAGGTGCTTTTGGGATATGCTGAGGAGGACATCTACGACCAGACCAGACAGGCGACAGCCTTTGGCCTTTTGAAGGTAACAGCACCCTGCCTCCCCTAAGCCTTTCCTTCTTCACACTTTCTCCAGCTCTACTAAACATACTTCTTACTTCCTCCTCCAGGCTATATTGTCCAGGAAGCTGGTGGTCCCAGAAATGGAAGATTTGTTGAAAAAAGTGGCGAAGCTGTCTATCAATGGCCCAAACGGACAGATCAGGTTACAGTGTAGACAGGTCTGTCAGCTGGCCGTTTAGGTTGTTATGATTATGAATATGATTGATGATGATAATGGAGAAGGGTTACCTGTGTGTCTACCTTTAACAGATTTACATGAAGTACCTCTTGGACTATCCCTTGGGGAAGAAGCTAAAAGGGCACCTGGACTTCATAGTGGCCCAACTTAGGTGAGGGTGGAGTTGACACTGGCCTGGAACTGCCTGTTCTGCGTTGATCTCTGCAATGAGGCACCGCGAGACAGTTTGTTGTACATCTGGGCAGACAGCGTCCATCATCATGCAATAGTTGTAAATCATGTCATCTTTTCGCCAGATGTCCCACACTTTCACTCTTTCTCCTTTTCAAAGTTACGAATATGACACGGGGAGAGAATCTGCTTTAGAAATGATGGCCTACATGTTCCAGACGTTCCCTACGGTATTTACTATGCTGCTGTTGTTAATGACGCTTCTGCGAAGTTTTTGCAGTTTCGCTTTCTAGTTTGTAACCTTTCTGTGTGGCCTTGCCTGGTTCCATAGAACCTTCTGCACCAGCACTGTGGCCTGTTCTTTGTGCCACTGGCACTATCCATGGTCAACGATGACTCTCAATGCTGCAAGAAGATGGCGGCACTTGCAATCAAAACTCTACTGGGCAAACTGGACCTGGATCACCAGAACAACATGTTTGCTTTAGTCCACACATGGCTGACCAGTGACAAGGTAAGCAGGTTTGGTCATTACCTGAGGTCTAGAAACAAAGGGTGCTTTTCACCTCAGTGATGTGTAGCTCTCCAGGGAGACACTGAAGATGGTGGCCTGTACTGCTTATTGAAGTTTTGATACAAAATGAATTTGGGAGGGAAGTATTAGCCCAAACCGCTGGCTACACCCCACTGTCAATCGTGCGCATACACATATAAGCACGCCCTGCTACTTCTGCCCTGCGGCACTGATTTCCATAGACCCGCCCACCATCTCCTCCATCTTGTTCATGGAGTCCCAGAAGGGGGGCTCGGCAATTGCACCTGACGGCCGGCGTGGCCTGCAGCAGACTCCAAGCCCCAGTGGGCAGCACACCAAGCATCCTTCCAAAAGCACAACTGGTCTAATACTTCCAACTCCTAAACGGTAAATATTGTGGTTTTTGAGACCTTGTGTCCAACAGGAGACCATTGTTCTGTGTTGCAGATGTCTCATCGACGCCTGGGAGCACAACTGTGTGGTCTTTTTGTTGAGGTGGAGGGAATGCAGTTTGCTGGGCGTCTCGATGTCCTGCTGCCCCTCATTGAGAGGGAAATCAACCCGTCCAACTTTGAAGATGTGGGTAGCTTATGAGCACATGGAGATGATCACAGACAAACACATAGAGTAGATGTGATGTATTTTGAAATCCAGGCGTGAGTGTGTGAGAGAGAGAGAGAGAGAGAGAAGCTGCAGCTGAGTGTGACTGGTAGAAGATGCAGCTGGCAAGGGGCGTAATCCTCTTGCAGGATTCCCGTGGTGAAGGACATGCTTTCTTTGGACTTCTTTTAGGTTACAGATGTGATTGACAGCTGTGAGTTACAGGTTTTGCATTTGTTTTCCTGCCAGATTGAGGAAGAGGCAGATGAGAAGGCAGCAGACAGACTGCTCTTCAGTTTCCTGGTTCTTATTTCGAAGCTCATCAAGGACTGCAACTTTCTCCAGCTGCCCGGACCAAAAGAGACGCTGAACCGCATCTGGAGTGGGTTGGAAACAATTCAGTTCAATGGCTCAGCTGTCTGTGTCACACGGATAGGTGTAAAGAGTGTCCTTGTGCTGTTTCACAGGTCACATTCGTGATCATCTCATGTACCCTCACTTCTGGGTGTGGCTGACGGCCTCCCAGGTGTTTGGCCAGCTGTTTGCCGCTCACGCACCAGAGGAACTGGTTGTGCAGTGGACTGGTCAACAGGAGGGCACTGTGACAACAGAGCCAGTTGCCACAACCTTCCTGGTGACCACCTTGGACCAGATGGTGAGAAATGGATTGTATTAAGGCAGGGGTAGAACCATTGCCACAAAGTTTATGGAGAAATATTTCAATTTGTTACAATAAATGGTAAAAATAGTTTGGTGATCAAATCACCCAGGATGGGGGTGTTGGCAAAAACAGAGTCACACTTGACTAGTGTAATTGCACCTCAAAATGCTTCTCATGTTCACATTCAAGGAACGTCAGGCTTTAAGTGAGAGCCTTCTGTGTGATGCACTGCAGTATAACCTGAAGAGTCACCCAAAGAGTTGTTCCCTTGTCTGGCAGTTTTCTACAATGAGCTTCATGGGTGCCTTATCACTGGAGTGCAGCTATGCGGGTAACTTCACCCCAAGTAACCCCTTTATTGACCTGCTTCCTCCTCCTTTCCATAGATGCGAGAGCTCGTCCTGTCCTTCTGTCACCAGCTTCAGTCCAAGTTCTTGGACGTATCAATGGGCGAGCAGGTAGGAGGCCAGTGGAACAACATCTCCACTTTTCCTTCACACCAACAGTGGGGCCTTTCAAAGCAAAACGTTTGCACTGGTGTTTGTTCGCCATCGTCTAAGTGGTGATTTGGCTGATTTCAGACCCCCTGGTGTCCGACATGCTGCAGAGCTGCACTGTAGAGTCTGTACTGCACTGTTCCAGGAAAAGAGTTGATTATATTTGCAGCAGAAAACAAGCTTTGTGGATCTTGTTTGATGTAATGGTTTTGATTAGATTACATGCATTTTGCTTTCAAGTATCAGCAATCAGCTGCCTTTATTTTTCATACTTAATTATGTCCATATATGTTTATATGTGCCAGAATCTGCCATGTTTTATTTGATCCAACATTTTTAACTTAATTTACTGAAATAAATGTCATGTTTTAATGTTGCTGGTATACAGTACCCCTCGTACTGCGTCTAACCGTTATAACTTACGGCTGGGATCTCAGCATCCGGGTTTCAACTGGAGGTTGTCTAGAGGAATTGAGTGCCGTTAGTTCGTGCCATCATCTTCGATTGGTGTCGGCTTCTCCAAGGTCATCAAGAACCTGCGGTTTGTGGCAAAAGTGATCTACCTGATTTCACCTGAATCTGATGCCACAAAAGAAGAGGAGCAAGAGGGGCGAGATGACGAAAAAGACAAAGAGGAGGAGGAGGAGAAGCGACCGCCCTCCCTGCTATGGGTCATGAAGAAGCTGTGTGTCCTGGCAAAGAGAGAGGCAGCAGACACGCCTAAAGTCCCACTGAAGGTAAGAGCTGCTCCTGTGAGGGGCCACTTGTGCAGAATGCGCAGTGAAATGTGTTTCATGTGTTTCTAACCAACTTCTCTGGTTCCTCAGAGAACATGTATCTTTAAATTCTTGGGCGCCATGGCAATGGACTTGGGCAAAGAATGTCTGGGGCCGTACCTTACCACTATCATCTCCCCACTCTTCAGAGAGCTGGAGAGCACTTACGCCGAGCAGGGTAAGTCTGGCCAGACCACGTCTCTCGCCTGGCACCGGGGCTTTTGCCCCCTGCTCACCATCTCTGCAGCTGATAGGCCTCATTGACAAGAAAAAATGCAATTAATATTTTGGTTTAGTTGCCCACAGGATGGGTATGTTTGTGTCCCATCCAATTTTGCAAGATATCAGACAGACCAAAATTAGTGAATGAGAAGGTTTACATTATCATACAATGACACTCAACACATTTAGTGTGCACAAGTTTAGTAGTTACCTTTTTCTGCTTTAATTTTAACCTAAAAATAAATTTCACTAAGGCCAAATCTATATTACTGAATATAAATTAAATGAAGCACTAAAGTAGATATTTTGTTGTAACTACCTCAGTAAGGGTGTTTTTCTAAATGTAACTCATCCAAAATGGCAAATATACAGCGGCAACTTCACTTTATTTTTGGGTTAGGGTCCGTGATTTCAGGCATAAAAAGAGCCAAATCCCACTTAAAGTGTACAAAAATGTAGCCTAATCCAGTCACGCACACCTGGTTGAGACCAAGTTGTGTTACTGGCTTGAAGGCGTGAGGTTAATGATAAACCTTTAGCTCTGGGATCGTTCCATGATTGTTCTCTTTGGTCATTCTTTAGACCCCACCCTGAAGAACCTGTCCCAAGAGCTCATCGAGATGCTGAAGAAGCTTGTGGGACTGGAAAGCTTTTCCCTGGCCTTCGCTGCTGTGCAGAAGGAGGCGACACAGAGGAGGGCCATGCGCAAGAGGCAAAAGGCAATGCAGGTGAGGGTGTAGCCTGGTCTCTGGGAAACTTGGATCACGAGTTCACAGAAGTGAAAAATGACGCACCAATTACGCTGATGGCAATGTTCAGTTTTGAGTTGGTTCCAGAATTGTCATGCAGTTTAGTCTTGTTCTTGCCATGTTGAGTGTTCTGGAAGGGAGCATGATCTGAAGCAATAAGCAGTGAAGGCAGCCAAGGCTTTGACAGCTGGGTGTGCTGGATCAAAACCTGTAAGCAAGGTGGTTAATGCTCATCTGTGTGGTCATTCTCCTAGTTCGTTGCCAATCCTGATATCGCTGCCAAGAAAAAGCTGAAGAAACACAAAAACAAGATTGAGGCCAAGAAGAGGAAGATCGAGTTTTTGCGACCAGACTACAAGGCCAAGAAGCAGCGCAGTCACGGGCTGAAGGACTTGGCCATGGTACAGTGAGCCATGGTGCAGTCAGCCACACCTGATGACAGTGCAGTCTCCCAACTACATTCACATTTGAATGGACTGGTTCACATGCAGTTAAATGTGCAGCTGAGATTAGGTTAAATGCCCTCTTCTGTTTTTTAACTAGTCACCTGGTAAGCAGCCAGGAGGCTCAGTCCTTAACCCTGAAAGTAACTGGGTAGTGACTGTATTTGCATATATGAACTACAGCGCAGAAGGTGGAACCATCTGAAGTCGGCAGCAAGCAGTGCAGCGGTCAGTCCCACTCGTGCTGTAGTACCCCTGGGCAGGGTACTAACCTGAAGGTGATCTAGTGGAAATTAGCCAGCTCTGTAAATGGGTAAATCACTCCAACTGAGTTGTATGTTGCTTTGGACAACACCATCTGATTCAGGAAATAAATGCAAATGATGTTTGTATAACCCCCTCAAAAATGTAAAATGATGCAGTGTATATATATATGGTACTGTACATTTGTTTGCTGAAAGCCAGTAGTAACAGAAATCTTAATTGAATTTAACAAATTAAATTGAAAGTCCATGTTATATCTGATTTAAATTTATTGTGAATTCATCCAGATTTTACAATAGACAGCTTCCACAAGCCCATAAATAAATATGCAGGAAAGTCACTGGTTTTCAAATGGAACTGTTAGTGTCAGTGACTACAAACTACCACTTAAACTGAAGGATATCAAAGCTGCAGTCTAAAGACTCCAGCGCAAAGATAACAAAAACAACTGACCACACAATTCACACAAACCCCTGTGCATGGAAATTACAAAATGAGTGGGAAAGGACAGTTTGGTGAGTGAGGGCAGCCATGAAGCCAGGAGACGACCTGCGCTGTGTTCCCCAAACATCCCTCTGACAGACTTCCCGGCACTGCAGCCTCTGCCCCAGGAGGCATCAGTCTGATTCTACTGGGGCTGAGTCAGAACTATTTACACAGTGTGGAAGGGGTGGAAATCAAATCACTGTCTGCTCTTCAGAGATTCCACCAGCCTGGAAAACAGGAACAGACAAAATGCCTAAAATGAACCCTTTCGATACATTCCTTAGCTTTATAGCACAAAAAGCTTTTACAAAGGCTGATTAAACCATGCTGCAGGACACAGTCACACTGTGGACAACAATGGGAAGCTCAGGTTTTCTGACGTTTACCATTCCATGGCCTCATCCAGCCCTGTGCCTTTGGTCGCTGAGGTTTTGAAGATCTGCCACTTCCTGTCCTTGAGTGCTGGCAGGCCCAGGGAATTGGCCACCTCTGTGGGTGTCATGGCCTGCTCCATGTCCTGCTTGTTGGCAAACACTACCAGGATTGCTTTCTTCAGTTCTTCCTCCTGCAGATATTGGGCACCACACATCAGACCAGGACTATTCAGCTCTTAATTCCTCACCCTCCAAGGACTACTGAGTCACGAGTCGCTCCTAGTGTGAAAGTTCCTGTCACTTGTTCTTACTTCAAGCATTGCCACCAGCTCTGACTTGGAAATTCCCATCCTGTCCCGGTCACTGCTGTCAACCACATAGATCACAGCATCGGTGTTGGAATAATAGCAACGCCAGTATGGCCTGGGGGCAGAAGGGAAAGGGGAGAGAAAGGTTGTCACAGGCTGGGAACAGAACATTACACTGAGAACCCACAGTGGGTTCTGCCAGCTCAGGAGCATGCAACTTGACCTCATGCGTCCCTACCTAATGCTAGTCTGCCCACCAAGGTCCCAAACCTGAAATTTGAGGTTCTTGTATGTCACTGTCTCCACATTGAAACCAATAGCTGTAAAAAGACAGGAAAATAGATGTAATCAGCACATGGAGAGCGTCACAGATTGATGTGGGGACAGGTGCAGGAGACTAACAAGTCCCACTAGCGCATGACTTATATGGATCTCTATGAGTAAGACAGCTGTCCAGGCTTTGTGCCATATTCCAATCAGACCTACAGGCCACTGAACTAATGCTACTGTAAACTGCTGGCAAGAGCTGGACAAGGTAGCAATGCCACCAGTGGTACATACTGGGAATGGTGGTTACAACTTCCCCAACTTGAAGTCTGTACAGGATGGTGGTCTTTCCAGCACCATCCAGACCCAGGATCAGGATCCTCATTTCCCTGGATCCAAACAGGCCGGAGAAGAGACTAGAGAAGAATCCACCTAGAGGTAGCGTCAGTGAGGGCTGTTACATAAGTATATATCCATGTATAATCCTTCATTTCATATAGACCTTGACCATCTCAACTGATATCACAGAGATACAGTAGGCTAAACAGTTGAACGGCACTGGGAGACCAAAAAAAACAAATACATCCACCAGTGATGTTATGCACAAACACTAGGCCTACTGGGCTTTAACACTTGGCTGTAAAGGGTTCCTAACACTATGTGCATAAACCACAATGTAAATTCCAACACATTAGTGACTGATAATGTCAGTATGGGTATGGACAGACAAGTGCTACTACCAGTACTCCTAGTACTACTACTACTAATTATATTATTATTATTATTATTATTATTATTATAACCTACGGTTATCATCGTTCTACCCAGGATGCTAGCTAACTTCCTGGTTGCTAACTGCTCAACAACGTGTGTCAAAACGCGAAAAAGCTAAAACTGAGATCTCATACAGCTTACGTTAGTGATCGATAATTCAGTTTAAAACATATAATATTTTCAAAAACATACCCATAACCGTCCGTGTTTAACTGCCTCTTTCAGTGAAACAATAACGATACTATGGACGCGCATTCGATTGGAAACAGTGTGACGTGTCACCGCACTTTAGGTAAAACATGTGCAATGCACTTTCCGGAGAAGTACAAGCAGGAAAGTCCGGTTAATGTTAGCTCGCACGACCTGAGTTATGCTTAGATTTAATCAGTAATTTCTGCCTTATTATTTTAATTTATTATGAAATAGCCAAAAACTGTTTCATAACGAGAAAAATGACATTTCCAATGAAAGTGCCGTCGGTCGTTTAAAAGATAACTTCACGTACGCAAACGCATTGACGTTCAGAGTAACACGTAGTTAGTACCGTAATAACATGAATAGCTAAACCTCAAATTTTTGTTACTATGACACACAGGTTGTGGAGAGCAGGTAGCTCAACATTTAGATGACGTTTCGCTCTTACCTATGTAATCAAAATGAGGTAGGAAAGGTATGAAAGGTTAAAACTCACAAGGTTAATGCTGATGAGCTTGCCCATGGTGTTAAAGGTGGACTACTGAAACCATGCTATTTTGCCTGTTATTTACTCTTTTAATGCATCCATTATCATGAAACACTTACATTATTATGATATAATTTGAAAATGATGAAAATCCAGTGCAGAACCGTTAAGATGACGGGTATCTGTTTATCAGCTGAAGTACCTGAAACGCTTGTTCCTTAGGAAGCAATAAGTACCTACATGTTACTTCCCATGTTCCACAAATGGAAACTGTTAAAGAAGTAAAAATACACATTTTGTGTGTTTCATTCCCGACGACAGGACCGCAGCTCCCCTGCGGCGCCCAGACTGACTGATATGAAATAGAGCCGAAGACAGTGCAGGTAAGCAAAGTTTTCTAGTCCTCTTTTAAAAACGAAGGACAAAGTGGCCTTTGCTGAGCTGCTGAAGTGAAATCTGCACCTCCAGGAAACAGTGAACTTTAAATGATGTATCTTTGTATGGCTGTTAAACTATAGTGATGCTGTTTGTAGTCATTGCTTTTGTCTGTTGATTAAAGTCAGTTACAAGCATCAGTAAAGTTTTTTTGGTACTTGTTTTCTATTTATCAAATGCAAGAAATAAATTTTTTAGATCTTTAGAAAAAAGGTTTAAACTGGCTACGTGGCTAATGGGAGGGGGGGGCTGTAAAGTTTACTAAGGAAAGTGACTCAAAAAGAGAAAATATATTTTAACATGCACACAAGGCAGAGATATCATTGCTGCATATATATTTATATTTGGGGATATGTGGGGTTTTTTTTACCTGTAGTTGGATGCTAAGGGTGGAAGTAACGGCTCTGAGACGTGATAATTATGAGGACATGACTTCAGCGTCGCTGTTGCAGTGATCTGTGAAGCAGAGGTCGTCCTGCATCGGCCCCCGTGGAGCAAATGACAAGTGTAACTATGGCTTAGGGAGAGACCCAGGTCAACAGCAGCACTGTTCACGTCGGGGAAGCTTCATGTGAGCCTTTTGGGCATTTAGCTTCAAATGGCACTGTCACCAGGGCTGTCATGTCTTTAGGCACTTCTTTATTTTTCACTGAGCACTAGGGAACAAAAGTTGAATAGGCATGGGGCATGCTGTGGTTTGTGCAGCCCTTCCTAAATTGTTGTTGATATTAGTTGTCTTTTGAATAGATTTTAGAGAAGAGGAAGGAAAGGGCTTTGTTCTTTTTCTGAGAGATAAAGTCCTCTCCCACCTGGTTTACTGGAAATTAAAAATATCTAAACATGGTTTAGTTCACACAAGTAGGATTTGGCTTTTGAGAGGGAGTGCATAGACCTTTCGAGCAGCTTTCACTGAAATAAACGTGAATTTCTTACCTGGCTGCTAAAGCCCCTCTGGACAGAATGGCTGAAGGAGCAGAGACTGGATCCATGGCGCGCATTTCTCTTGTTTATTTACTCAGACTGGAAGCACAAGAGCAACAGCTGTAGCTGGAGTCCCAGACTGAGCTCTGCTGTTGCTATTCCAGTGAAAATGTTACTTGTTCACCCTGACAAAAACCAAGTTATTTTTAAATGAGTGATTTTAAAGTTTAATACTGAAGTTTAATACAGAAAGATGACCTGTAGAATCTATTGCTCTTGTAGGGCCACCACTGAGATGGCAGAACAAAATCTTTGTGTGTTTTAATTTTGCTTTGGTTTCTATTATGGAAAAAACTGTGTAAACTGCAGCTTAAATGGTGCTGCTTTTTCTCCCTAAATATAGTGGCTTTGCTTTATCAATATTACTCTTCATTAGTCTTCAGTAACACCTCTGCTGTCCTGCACATTTCTGAGTTTTGGGGATGTAATCCTGGAATTTATCTCCATTTATTAATTTGTTTTTTTTTTTCCTCTTTGGGAATGCATGCAGTAGAAGGATGCCATATGACTAATTTACGTACCTTTTTACAGGTACAACTTCCCTCTGATTAAATAGCAATTTACTCTTCAACAGCACGTTTGAGCCGAACGAACGCAGAAAGACACACATTCAATGACCACTTGTGCCAGAAGCAAATCCTCTTCCTTGGACGTGGCTGTTGCCTCCCTACTGCAGCCAAAGTTGTTCTCGCACAGCTGTGGCAAAATGTGCATCTTGGGCCATTGTGTCCATAATCTCTTCATCTCGATGTCCAGGTGCCCATTCTTACCTTTTCTCGCTTCAAAAGGGGAAGTGTGGGAGTCTGTCGGTTGATATTTAAAACTGTGTTTAAAGGGCATGTGAAAGGAGCGCAGGTATGTGACACAGGCACACACTGGGAGGCTATTCAAAGCAACTCAGTTTTATGTGCCCTGGAGGAATGGTCATTTCCCAGCATCAAAGCCAGCAACATGTACATGTTCTCAGCACACTGCCTCATTATTTTGTGTGCAAAATGGTTCAATGGTTTTAAAATAAGTTATTTTTTTGTAATTTGTCTGTATTTCTAATAAATGGGTTGAATTTATTGAAAGTAGACACTATATTTCTCAAGTCCCTGAGCAGAGAGTGTCAGCAAAATGTCAGGCAAGCTTGTAACGCAGGTTGATGTCTTGCTGAATACACCTGTTCACTTTGGACAAAGGTGTTTGTTAAATGATATACAAATGAAATTACAGTAATATGAATGAAGCAAAATTCAGAGCGAATCCCTGTCAATGTATCTTATTAGTCATACTGCTGTAGCTTATTTTGTGAATATGTTCAGCAGAGGAGCCGTAGGTTCGCCTGGTAGCTTTTTAAAGGCAGCTGTAAAGGAGCTTGGAAGGAGCCAGAGAGGCAGAATGTGGGGGTGGGGTTAGGCAACCTCTTCTCTGTGGTTGGGAACAGGTTTCACCACTGGAATCTGTACCTGGGCATGTAGTTCCTAAGGCTAAATAGCTTCCAGCTTTTCATATAATTGAGAAAGCATATAATTTGCAAGGTAGAATGTCTGCATACACCAAACATCAAGGGTAGCACGTTTTGGAGGATGAAATGGTTAAAGCCTGAATTTGATTTAAAATGAGAGATTTAAGGGAAGTAGAACTCCATCCTATTGTTACACTATATTCTAGCAGCAATCCTCCTTATTATTGACCGCATTGTTCTCCAAACTTTAACCAGACTGTTAGTAAATACATCTGCATGAAGTGGTTTTAAGAAGCAGCCCCAGCAAATCCTAGATCTGTTATGTACTTGTCTAGTGCGTTTGGTTTTTATACATCACTCAGCACAATCGACCATTCGTTTGCAAACAGATAGTTCTGCCTTATCAATCTAAGCCCCCTTTTAAAACTGTGTTCCTCTTAAGGTCGCAGTTCTGGGGGTAAACTGGTTAAAAGACCAGAGCAAATGGATTTGCATCAAGGACAAAAGTATTGAAGTACAATTGTTCCAACAAAATATTGAATTGTATAAATTGCAACTTTTTTATTGCATCTATAGAACACAGTATCTGTCAAGTTTGTTTTTGCATGGTGTTGTTCAAGCTACAGACTTGAAATTTGACACCCAGGTAATTTTTTTTGCTTAGTCAAGTTCATTAAACTCCAAGAAGGCCATTTACTATTTTGCAGATGTAAAATTTGGCCTCTGATAAGACTTGGAGCAGTCTGAGTAGTGATGTCACATGCAGAGCAAAAGTTAAGACACTGACGTGTTTTCTTGCCACACATGCGCACACACACACACACACACACACACACACACACACACACACACACACACACACACACACACACACACCCACCCACCAAATTTAGCCAGTATAAAGGGTGATGTATAACTTTACTCTGTGGATGTCACTACAGCCAGTGCGTGCATTGCTGCAGTTGCAGTCAGTGTCTGCACGTTCAAACAGCTGTTACGTGTGAGCAAGTGAAAATAATGAATAATTTATTACTTTGTAAAAAGTTACAATAATTTCTATACTATAATTTCTTACAGATTATACATGAATTGTACTTGCAGCTCCTGAAAGTGAATGGCCTTCATACTGTGTTATGCAGTTGTGAAAGGGGCCAACTGGGGCTTAAAGGTGGGCAGATCTGGGCTATATTGTTCAGTGTCATGACAAATGACCAAAAGATGCCTAAATTGGTAAATCCTGGAAGTTACGTGGTGGTTCAATGTTACCAGTTATGAGCAGCGACACTGTGAATAAATTGCGTGTTTAATCACCATTTGCATCAGACTTCCCCAATTTTGGCTGTGTTAAAAATTGAACAATTCAAGTTGTCATGCTGAAATAGAGGTAAATATTAGAGTAAATCCTTCAGTATTAACCATTTCCTCACGCTTGATCTGTAGTTATGCATAATGCTCATCCAGCGAAGGTGTTTGGTTTCAGAGGATGCGTGGCCTCAGTCAATGCCAATGGCCATATGAAAAGGGTGATTGTGAGCAGACTATCTGATCATTTACAAAAAGAGAAGTTTACTCCAGCTCTGCTGTGAGGAGGTGACGTTGTATTAAAAAAACGGCCTACGTCTTTATCTGACACATCACCGCTCGTGCTATATATACCTGCATCTTACCTGGCCGAGCCTCAGCCAGCTGCTCGCATCCACTGGCCATTAGCACTATGGTAAGGTATTGTTCTGCGGTGGCGGTGGACTTGAAGGAATTTCAGTTTATACATGACAATAGTAGTTTTGAATGTTTATTTCACATGCACATTGTACTGAAGCAACGTTAGTCAATGGGATCATTATGCTTCAGATGGCAGTGGCAGATGCTCATTTCTGCAGTGTGAATGTACCGCAAGTAGGTGTTTGAATCTTGTCCTTCATCAAAAATGAGTGCGGTGTTTTCGTCAGTTTTGTATCTGTGTGTTACTTCTAGAACAACCTTGACCAGGATCTTTTGAACCAGGACTTCCAGGATGCCATTGATGTCATTCAGAGGGATTGTGGCAACCCACAGTATGAAACAGGTACAATTAAACCTTTGAGACGGGTATTTGTAGCTATTTAACGTGAACCTGTGCCGATGCATGTTGTTCTGCAAAGGAGGCTACAACTCGAGGAAACTTGTATTCTATAACAGACAGAGGGCTTAAAAGTGTACACGTGATCATTAAAGCGCAGATTGTTTGACGCAGTCGTCTTCCTAGCAAACGTATAGAAGTGACATACAAAAAAAGTAGATAAAAGCAACAGATGTAAGGAATCAACTTGCACAGTTGTTAGAGAGAAACTGGTCTGAAACAGACAACTTCTGGCAAGTGTTGTGCTTCTGGTCTCTTGTACTTTTAAATCGGGGTCGGGGGGGGGGGGGGCAAAAAATCACCTAAAAGTCATATTGGGCCTAGAAATCCCCACCAAATTTGGCTTCCATGCCNGGGGGGGGGGGGGGCAACAAATCACCTAAAAGTCATATTGTGCCTATGAATCCCCACCACATTTGGCTTCCATGCCAGTGAAGGCAAAATACAGTACTGGTTTATACAAAGCTGTTTTCATATGGAAAAATTTCCTTTTTTTGTCATCCTGTAGTTTTTCTTGTCAGCAGCAGTTCAGCAAGATGAAAGTATGTGTATGTATGTCTCTCCACTCTCTCAGAGCCTAAATGCTACGAGATCCTGGGCGATCAATTTCTGGCTGGGCGGTCAAGTGTTACCTACTACTCTGACTCCATCCCCGATGCCCTCGGACCCGTGTACAACTGGAGCGACACACCTGTAAACATGCAGTCGAGTTGTACCGTGCATAGGCTTCTTAAGGAGGAATGTTAAGTGTGCACTTGTTTGTGCTCTTGTGTGTACATCTGTACCACGCTCTGCACACCTTGCATTGTGTATAGTCATGTAAATCATATGCGTTGCAAATGTGTAATGTTAGAATATCTCTGACTACCGCTGGTCTATAACTGAAATCTCTGTCATCTAACCAGCATCTCTTCTGTCACCAGTCTTGGACCCACAGTGTACCTGATGCCTACATTGCCTCTTCCACTGCCTTCCAAGCTGCCCAGGTCTACCCTTTCTGTTCTTCAGAGCGGAGTGGGAAGAGTGGGAAAAGTATGTAATTGGGCTTGTTGGGAAGTGAAGTCTGAGCGTTACCTACAGTTTGTGTAACGCTGCAATAAAAGCATCTGTACTGGACTGCTCCCCGTTGTAGGTCGTAAGAAACTGCGTCTGTATGAGTACCTGCATGAGGCCCTGCATGACGTCAACATGGCCGACTCCATCCAGTGGGCTGACCGAGGAAGTGGCACCTTCCACTTTGTGTCCAAAAACAAAGAGAGACTGGCAGAAAGCTGGGGCAAGCGCAAGGGCAATCGCAAAACCATGACATACCAGAAGATGGCACGTGCCCTACGCAATTATAGCCGCACTGGTGAGATTGTCAAGATCCGCCGCAAGCTCACCTACCAGTTCAACCCCATGATCCTGCAGCGCCTCAGCTCAGGCCACACCCCCTGCCATTCTTCCAGCCACACCCCACGGGAGCCCCTTCCATATCACAGCGGCCCAGCTGAACAGGTGTACTACGACGCACTGCCATCTGGCTGGCAAGGCTGGTATGGACATTACCCCGGTGACCGCAGCTATGACCACAGCTTGTTGCGTTCATCTTCTGGTGCAGCTAAGGTTTAAATCTACATTTTGGGGTGTACATGGTACAAGTGTGCAAAGCCACATCAATATCATGACAAAAATAATCTGTATTTCATCTAAGGATGATATCTATGAACTGTATGCAAATCCATAGATTTGAGGTAGAGGTTTAAGTTTCATTTGTTCTCAACAAAAAAACTTTTCTTGTTGTCTTCTTCAACACTACGCTCCTAGTATTCAGCTAAATCCAGTTCATGTACAGTGCCTACAAAGTATTCACCCTCCCCCTTTGTTTGGAATTAGTGAATTTGGTTTGGCTTTTTTGACACTGATCATTAGAAAGACTCATATATGTCAAAGTGAAAACAACTATCCACAAATTGATCAAAATGTATTATAATTATTAAACAAATAATTGATTGCCTAATTGTCCACCCCTTTCCTACGACACATGTGAATCACGGGTGCAGCAAACTGGTTTTCGAAGTTGTATAATTAGTTGAATGCAGATGAACTGTGTGCAGTGGAGGTGTTTTGAGTGACTGTAAATACACCTGTACGTGGGGAATTGGTAGAGCATGAAGACAAAGGAACAGTCCAAACAACTCGGTGATAAGGTGTTGGAAAGTACCAGTCAGGGGATAGAGCTGCTGAATATCCCTCCCTATAATTTTAATAAATGGAATAAATATGACTCAGCTTTAAGTCTGCCTACAGAAGGCTGTCCTCAAAAAGTGAGCGACCGTGCAAGCAGGCCGCTGGTGAACGAGGTCGCCAAAAGGCCTACAAGATCTCTGACGGCTGAGATGGCAGAGACTGTATACACAACACCTGTCGCCCTGGTGTGTCACCAGTGGCAGCTTTATGGAAGAGAGGCAAAGAGGAAAAACCTCTTACGGTGTCTCTGCTAGAGTCTTCCAGAAGGCATGTGGAAGGAGGTTCCATAGTCTGAGAAGACCAAAATGAAGCCTTCTGGTCATCATGCTACACGGTACGTATGACGCAAGCCAAACACCACACATCATCACCCCGAGTAGTTCAATTTGCAAAAAAGAATGGATGGGAATTGCAGTATCCAGATATGCAAAGCGGAGAGACGTATCCACACAAACCCAAGGCTGTGATGGCTGCCAAAGGTGGCTCTAGTGAACTCTGACTGGAAGGGGCTGAATAGCTAGGCAATCTGTTTTGTGTTAAAAACTGTAATAAATTTCAGTCAATTTGTAGAGACTTTTCACTTTGACCTTTAAGTCTTTTTCCTGATGGTCAGTGTCAGAAAGACTAATTCAGTCCACTGTGAGTCAATGTTGTAAAACCAACAACAACAGAAAAGTCCAAGGGGGCGAATACTTTTTTAAAGCGGCCCTGTACGTCGGACGTGTGTCAAAGCTTTGCTGCACATCAATTATCACGTCGCCTTTACTGGTTACTTATAGCATCGTCTTGTGTAACCATTTACTTGTCAGGTCTGAGGGTAAAATTTTAAAGTTTTTTTGTCTGGAGTTTTTAGCACGTAAATGAATCCTCTGAGAAGAAACTACCTCGGCTCTGTCACCTGCATTTGCACTTAACGACAGCAGGTTTGCTTTAAAAAAAAAAATCCAGAATTAAATTTTCATTCTGGGAAACCAGTGTTAATCTTTAGAAGAACTAGCTCTATTTTTCTTGATTCCACGCAAAGCAAGACAAACGTACATTCATGGTTGTGTTCGCTCGCACGTGGAGCTCCTCACCTGAATGGCCGACAGGGGACAGTAAACGTTTACTGAAGGCGCACCTCTGAATGTGGTGGGAAGCTGAAAAAGTCTGACATGATTTAGTCGCTCATAAAGCTTTAACACGACCAGCGTATTTTCCACGAACTCCTTCAGACGCGCGTCAGTTCTTTTATGCGAATACTCTATTCTTAGTGTATATATATTGCTATATAGCCTACGGTTTCTGCACCTATAACGCGTGTGTTGAGTTATGACCAAATAACACATTACGAAATATTACTTCACACAGTATTATTACTTTTTCGAGTTGTTTTAAAGTGCAGTGACGAACACTAGGAACAAAGTTTAACGTCCGTTGCGTCGGATGCGCGGTGACGCCGCGCGCGAGCATTTGGCGCGAAGCGGGGTTGAGGCGGCGGTTCGGACGTTCTGTTTCACAGAAATAAGTTTTAACGAATTTTGATTGTTAATCTTCTTGTCAAAGGCGGTCAGCCGAAGTAAGTCAAGAAATATTGTACAGTACATTATACTAAGAATGTGTGGTAGAACTAAAAACAGTTTTAACAGAATTTCATCAAAGCTTGCAAGTTAACGGCAAACTTAGTCTGACGCGGAACTATACGCTTAGGGTGCTTTTAAAAAACAGAGCAAACCCTAATTTATCATTGTTTTGTTTACTGTGTATTTTATTTTTGTTCACTGCATTCCTGAAAATTGCAAAGACTTCCAGTCAGCAGGGTTTAACAACTTGTCGAGTATTATCGGGTCCTCAGGGACCAAACAAATTATTATTATTAGTTGTAAACCTGGACACACATTAGGACACACTACGAACATTCCCATTATTAGACCTGTGTAAGTGTAGTTAATGTGCAGTAATGGTTTAACTGACAGTTTTGGACAGAGTGAGAATGTCAAAGCTGCCCAGTTGAAACACAGAAATTATCATCCAGGTCGTTGCACCTGTCGGTCATGTGGCCGCTTCACTGGGCTTGGCTGATAGGTCTTTCTGGCCATGTGAAAGAAGTCAGATCTGGCTCACCTGTTCACACCTGTCCACCTTTGCAGACCCATTTGATTTTGTGGTTCTGTTCCTGGGACTGAGGTCCTGTGAAAAGCAAAGTGAAGCAGATGAAGAGAAGCTTGTGCTTCTGAAAACATTGAGCATATTTTTGGGCCAGAGGGTGTGAATAACACACCAGAGAGGTCGAATATCAGGACCCAGAATACTTTTCCTTTCATGTTATCCAGACGAACTGACGACAATCTCTTGGCAGAGAAATGTGGCGAGGTGCAGTTTGTTATGTGTCTATTTATAGGGAAAAGCCCCCATATACACTCTTTTTTTTTTTGTTTTTTTTGTTTTGTTTTTTTTTTTGTTTTTTGTTCAGGGACCAGAGGTGGAAGGGGGCTGTTTGAAGATATTACTTGGCAACAGGAGAGATTTAAGCACAGCTGGTAGAAGTGAACCTCATGAGCTGGAATACATTTTCTCGGGAATGGTTCCTTTCTCTGTGGCCAAAATTCTAATCGTTGCGCTGGGTCATTTTCCATATCCATATTTAAGGGCTGAGAAGAAGGAAGCTATTTATGCATTCATTGTCCATACTTTCCATGTTGTGTCAGAATGGAATCTAGTCCACGGGGAGTAAAATGAGCAGGGTGCAGAAGAGGATAAATGAATGCCCTTTTTCGCAGAGGATGTCTGAAGCTGTTTGTTATTACATACAAGGTGCATGTTGTTTTAGAGAAAAGCATCTGCTAAGTTAATAAATGTAAACATCTAGGACCTTCTTGAACTTTTGTGTCTTCATCATCTGGTAAATACCTTTGGGTGTCTGAGAAATTATATACTTTAGACTCGTGTTGATCAGCAGGGGCCACTGTAGGCCTTCAGAAACTTTTTCTATGTGCATCCTGCCTTCAGCTGCTCAAGCTATGGTGATGTCATGTCTAAAACCAGTTGGTGATTTGAGTTCATGTCCAGCTCAGGCACTTCCAAATGGTTTTGGAGTGCTTTGTGTCAGGCCCACATGATAATGCCCTAAGCCTTGCATTTCCAAATGGAGCCCACTAGTGAGTTATATATGGGTCTTCTACATTTGTTTCCAATAAAGGGCAAATTCTTTACAAAAGACCCAGCTCTAAAACCTATTACATAATTCAGGGTCTCGGGATCAATCCCTATTTGCTGTGCCCACTTGAGAGCCCTCAAAAAATGTTTGTAAATAAGACATAGATACCTAGTTAGTAAGTGTTTTATTTGATTTCCATTAAAGCAATATGAATTTTGCTGAACCCTACTAAGGGCCTTGTGTTGTATCCTCTCAGTAGTTCATGCTTTCAAACTTGTACAGGTTAATAAGATTTTGAACAGAGGATCTAATCTTATCCTTTCTAATGTGTCTGCATTGCTCTGGTTGCATAACTGAAGTCCAAAGATGACTTCATTTTCATTTTCTCTGTAAGGTTCAGATGTCTTTTGTTCTTACATCAGCATTTCTGACAGGAGGGACTGTTGTGAAATGAAGAGGTACATTCAGAGCAAGTTGTGTGTTTTTTTTTTAGGCCTCTACTCAACAAGTTCAGCATTATTATTTCCCATCTAATAAATTGAGGGTCCAACTGGCAGAGAAGCAAATGGTGCTTTGCAGCTGTAATCAGATGTCTTTTAATGCATCTGCCTCAACTATTGTTACAGATTTATGCCCCTAATAATGTGACAATATAAGGGTAAATTGAAATAACCCTCAAAGTTCTTTTGCTAAACTTGACACCTTTTAGCCTTGTTGCCTAAACTCTCGTGATGAAGTAGAGAGATTGATTTACCACCAGCCCAAAGGCCTAAAAGGTTAATTAGGAGCTCACCATTCAAATAAATCTTAAAATTCACCATCAACCCCTCTTTCCATGTCAGATATGTCAAATGTCAAGGTTTATGATGACTTTCTAACTATAGCTGATGCATCAAGCTTCCAGGCATCTCTTTAGTATTTATTGCTCTGGCTGTTTCAGTCTACTGCTCTTGGACCATATCCCTACCAGATTAAACTGATCTCTGATTTGGCAGGAGGTGTCTGGACTCGGCGTGGCTCCACATTTCAACCGGTAACAGCCCACATCACTCCAAGGCACTACCTACATTGAGTCCTGCTCACAATGGTGCAAAGGGTGCTATTTCACTATAGATGGCTTTCTTCAACCTAAAGATAAATTCCTAGTCTATTTAATACGGGATGAGGTGAACAACATTCCTCCTGGATGTTTATTGAGAGATTTGTTTATTGTAAATTATTGAGCTAATTGTGAAATTCCACTTTATGAAATATGCAGTACTTATTGTGTTTTGCACTTAGGTCCAACAAGGCAGAAATCCCATTCATTATAAAATGCACTGTTATGAAATACTCGGGACAGTAAAAAGCCCATGACAATGTAACAGACACCCTGTTCATATGCTCTGTGGCTTTTAATTTAACAATGGTGGTGTTATGTCAACATCATCCTCAGTAGCTTTCTGTCCAGCAGTTGTTTCATTAAAATCATTGCTGCTTTTTGTGAAGCTTAACAGAAACCAAGAACTCAACATTTTGACTGACAAAAGATGGGCAATAAGGTTGGCAGAGAATACCGAGTGAAGAATCACGTCATATGGCAAGAAATCTAAAAATATACAGCCTTGGTTCTATTTCTGTCATGGTGCAAAAAGGCAGGGTGCTTTTGTTAAAAATCGTGTGAGTGGAAAAGGGTTACATCATGGGTACTACATCTGAAGCACTCTGCTACTGTCAGGTGAATTAAGCTTGTAGAAACTGAATCTTCAGGGATAAAATTTTCTCAGTGCTGTTGAACATAACAGTCCTGCATTCCCACCCCATCTCTAAACACTCCAGCACATGACATGTAAGGTGTCTAATTCAATCATGTTGCCATCATCAGAGGTTCCTACCGGAACTCCTGTGGAAAGGCTTCTTACAAAGCTGGCTGCCACACCCATCCTGCTCCCCTATATTGAGTCAATTAGTCTATTTTGAAGGAAGACAGTGATGTTTGTGGGTTGGCCCAAAAGAAAGCTGTAAAGGAGAATAATGCTGCAGTAGTCAAGAGTGGAACTGCTTTGTCAAGCACTAAGAGGAGGGGCCAGTGATTTCTCATATAAAGAGGAGGAAACTGTGACCCCCTGATCTGTCACTGCACTGCCACTTCGTGGACTGAGGGTCCCTTCTCATGCTCTTAAGAGTGTCCTTTTTGAATCCTGCCTTTGTCTTTCATTCCCCCCAGGGCTCACACCCTACCACTACGATCCATTTTGTGCTGATACTGGGACACCATTCAAAATGCCAGAACCCACCAAAAAAGGTAGGAGCGCTTCTCCTTTAAGCTTTAAGTGATGAAGGTATCACCACACTGGTTTTCCACAGTTTGTGTGATTTCTCTAGCCTATCACTTTTTACAAGTTAGGGAGGCAGATTGGCCTGTTTTCCAAAGGCAGGTTAGTTCATAGTGGAGAACAGATTGAGAGCCCTTGGTTTCTAGGGTTTCTATAGTTTCTAGGGTTGAGAATGTTAACTTTGGTATTACTCCTGACATGATATTGACTTTTCAATGATGGCCACATCCTAAAAACATGTTAGTGGATCCCTGAAGTTTGTGTAAAAATTTTAATAGTTATAATTTATCATAGATAATGTGCTGTAGTTCTGACTGTTTGCTGAGCGATCCAGTTCTGTATGTAACTGGCCATGATTGATGTGCTTTTGATGTACTCCTGTGCTCCACCCAGCCCCTTCATTTCCCAAAATGGCCGATAATGATTGACCTCCAGCATCTCTCTTTCTCACACCATTCCCTTGTGTTCCTGGTGCCACTTATTTGCTTGATGCTTGAGTAGAGGATAAACAAGGCGATTACAGTCCTCCTACCCCACTATCCAGGCAGCTCCTCAGTTCTCCTGTCCCCTGACAACTGCACCAGAAGTCTCATGATTGACGTCCCTCTGTGGTACAGAAATAGCTGCAGGTGAACAAGTTTGGTATTGTGCTTTTTGTGCAAGAGTGAGGCCGTAGCCTGTCTGTGGTAGCCCTGCAAACACAGGTACAGACACACCAGAAGTGGAAGTTACAGGAATGCATCTGAAGCTGGTATACAATTCACTTGATCTGGGGTATTCTAATGGCTCTTCATAAATATGTCAGTTAGCAATTAGGGACATCTGTTGGTTGCACTCAGCCGTCGCTCTGTGAGGTGTACAAGCCCTCCTTAACTGATAATATAATTTTTTTGCTGAACCTTTGCTTTACTTTGCTTCTTCCATGAATTTCAAAAGTCATTTAAAAACCAAAACTCATCTAGGTGCCACTGAAAAGACTGCCTGGTATGTTAGTGCACTGGGTAATAAGATACTCTGGTGTCTGTATTGTTCACAGTGTGACTCTGGGTCTAAGAGTGACATGATTGTGCTCTCCTGTTACAGATAAAAGAGTTGAACTACAGACATATTTTTGAAGGAAATTGAACGAAAAAAGGCAACAAATGCTTTTCACTGATAACTAAAGTACAGAAACAGAAACAAAATAACGCAATGTAAATGTGACTGGAAAGTCAATGATTTCAGGAAAAGCACATTTTAGGCAGTTTTTCTGTTGAGGGTTTTTTATTATTAAAGGACAAGAGAAGGACTGGGACTGCGACACACTTGGGACAGTGATCCCAGATCCTCGGAATAACCTAGAATGACAGCCCTTTTAATCTCCGTCCCTCTGTCTCAGTGAGGGAGATTCAGGATATTAAACTCCAAACACCCCAGCGGTGAGGAACGGACAACTGACAGAGAGTACTCACAAAAACACTCATAAATGGCCCCTGCCTATGTTGACTTTGGTTGAATTATATGTCCTCGTCTCACTAAAGCTACGAATGCCACAACCCACCACACTTGCAGCCTTTTAGACAGATATAATCTTTATGTTCCAAATTCAGGGCAACTCGTAGAAAAACAGCACAGGTGTTACACCCTCTGGGAATTAGTGTGAGCCAGGAACTCATTTTGCTCTTTTCATCTATACCATTGGATATTGCACAATGACTTAGCTCTCTGAGTGGCCAGACAGGGACAGTAGAGTCACTGCATAAGGCTTTTACAATGTGTGCTAAACCAGCAAGCAATCACTCACATGGGAGGCTTGATGAGTTTGTCTGTCTGCAGCAAGCATTGTGGCGACAGCTGAAAATACCTGCGTTGTTGTCAACTACACTGGGAGCTGGTGGATTGGTAGGGGAAACAGTACCTCCATAAACTCTCTGGTGTGATAGACAATAACTATCTATGGCGTGAATGCTAGTAACTCCACCCCTAACCATTTGTTTTTGTCATGGTGAAGAGAGTAAGCTCTTACCAAAGACAGATCAAACAAAAATTTGGAACGCTAATGATGAGGAGGAGGGTAAACCCCCGTAGGACCAAGACTGTGCCTCAGGCTGGCACAGCAGCAGTTGATATTGCTCAGGTTTGTTAACTAATACACTTTGATGGTTGCTTGTTGGAATCCACAGAGAGCTGTGCCAATGGTGAGAGGAGAAGGGGGATTAGAAGATCATCCAAGGGATAAGGGGCCAGGTGTCAGAGAGAAACATTTCTCTCCCAGGAGTCTAGTTCTCAAATGTTGTGCTCTGTAGGTAAGGGGAGGGAACTATGATCTATTGCAGCTTCTGCCAAGGGGAAGTATATTTAGAATTGTGTAATTTTTTGGTAGGTTATGTGAGACAATAGAAAATGTAAATTTTTGGTGCTTAATCTGTGTGATTGCTAGACACAGTTTGCTCTTGGAACTTAACCTTGATAAAAAAAGACACAAATCAGATGTAATGCACTTTTCCCTTCACTGCAAGCAGCTATCTCTAGTATGAAATTAGGTAGCTCTGTTGATGGGCCAAACTAACAAAGAAGTGTGTGAGAAGTAAAGTGTGGCTTGATGCTGACTGAGGAATAAGCTAACAAGCATCTGCAGGAATAGGACAGTCACAATCCGCTTGCAGTATTAATGCAGGGAGCTGCTCATGGAAATCAAGAAATCAATCACTCTATTCTGTCATGAGTGACCAAAGTTAAGTCATATTCCACAAAGCTGGTGATAAGGTATATGATACTAGTCAAAAGTTTGAGTACACCTGCATAACACTAGTGTGGAAGTTTGAGGGGCAGAGGTGGTCAGATAGGCAAAACAGAATTAACGGTAGCAGGATGTCCGTACAAAACGGGTTTTATGTAGAAACTCAGACTAAACAAACTGGGTCGAAGGCTCCTTTAAGGAACAGTGCAAAAGGCAAGCGAAATCATATACTGAAAACCAACAATAGATAACAATAGCTCCTCTTCTCCGAAAACAACTCCGTGTCACTCTCCTTCTACAGGGACCTCTGTTATTCTCAGACCAGTGGCTTATATGTCTACATTGATGAGTCCTCAAGTGGTAGCAGCTGGTTGTCATTAATTTAGCGTGGCAGGGGCGGGTGGTGGAGTGCTGTCTGTCATTGTCATTCCTCCTGCCCCGGTCATTGAATCACTGCCCAGCAAGTCACACAGTTTTTTCACAAGGTATTTGATTTCAACAGGAAATAAGCAAACATCTTCCCAGGTCTTCTTCTGTAGCACTAATAAGAGACTTAGGGTACAAGGTTGTCCTATGCAAGTATTGTTCAGGGGTACTTAAACTTTTACTGCTTTTTACTGTTTACTTTTACCGTTAGGAGGAAACCTGACTGGGAACTCCCTACATACCCGTAGGTCTTGTATGCAAGACAGCTTGCAAACAGGATTGTCAGAATAAAGCTTTACTGATATATTTAACCCAAAATATTAAATGAATGGATCTTCTATTATGCTTCATTTATGTGACATATCACCCGAGCTTGTATGCATTTTAAACTTCATTAGAATTATCACCAAATAATACATATCTGTTGACTTTGAGGAGTTCCTGAATTTCCTATAATAAATACATCTATATGTATCATAAAGAAGTGATGGGTTTGTTTGAAATTTCAAAAATATCAGACTGGATCTTTTTCTCTTCTACAGATGAAACATCAAGTGCTCCTCCTGAAGGTGAGTCAAAGAAAACACCCCAATAACCAGTCTGTATTTGTTCACTGCATAAGTCATTGGACACAAACACAGAGAGACTACTGGGTTTGAGTTTGCTTTTCTTAAGGATGGAAGTAGAGGTGTACAGTTGGGGTTGGAAATGAACAAGTGACTGAATGAACTGAGTGAATCTGAGATCAGAAAGTAGAGACTGAGTGTGGCAATGAGGATGAGGAAATGGGTAGGTAATTTACTCTCCAATAACTCACAATAGCAACTGTTGGTAAATGGGTAAAGGACTAACAAAGTGAATTTTGAACAAGTTACATAGTAACTGTATAGAAGTCCTACACATTTGCAAATGATACTGCTGTGCTTTTGTGAAGCGTGAGATCCGATGTGATGTTGCTGTGCAAGTTTTGGATCAGTATCACGTAGCTGGGTAAAGCACAGTTAGCGTCTATGGGATATAATTTAGACCAAGATAACTTTGTTAGCCTGCCAAGATGGTTGTCTTGCTTTGACAAGTACTCCCTTATGCACTTAGAGATTATTTGTGTGTACACATGAAGCAGTGCTGATGGATGTACTGACACCAGTGCTGATGTGGAAACATGCTGGTTGCTATAGCTGGGCTGGGTGTAAATGTGGAAACAAAGTTATTACAGCCACAATGGCTGTCTAGTTGTCCACACTCTCCTCCTCTCAGCAGAAGCTACTGAAGCTGCAGTTCTCCTCTCATGTGGAATAAACAAGATCTTCCCAATCCCGAAGCATTCCATTGCTTGACCACAACCTGTTAATTCAATTGCTATAGCCCTTGACATGTGACTGTTACAGTGGAGTCCTGTTGCCTGCAGGCTGATTCCTCGGTTGACCTTGGTCATGTAAGCAATTTGAGAAAGTAGTAAAAAGTTGTACAAGTAGGCGGGGGTGTGGGGGGTGGGGTGGGCAGAGAACCTATGATGTCAGAGAAAGAATTTTTTCTTTACTGCTACCAAACTCAGCTGTAAGAACATTTGTTATACCTTTCAACTTACAGTATTTTGAATACCTTTTGTCTGGATACTGTACAAGTTTTATTCATTATACATTTAAGTGCACACATGATCAACATTCAATCCAACCATCACCAACAATGACCCACTCCAGGCAGACCTTGGACCCCAGGAGTCTGTTGTATGTTGGGTGTCATGTGTCACCGAGCTTCTGCAGCAAATGTACGATCAGAAATACAGGTTTTGCCTGACTCCGGGTGTACAGTAGTTCCCCACTCTCCAAAATGAACCCTGCTTTTTATGTGCCTCTGTGTCTGTCTGTGTGTTTGTATGTGCGTCAGGTGAGACTGAGAATAATTACAAGTACCATTATGGCTTGTTGCCCATGTCACTGATTGTGTGTGCATGTGTGCCTTGCACTTTGAAACCTGCTTCTGTGCTCCGGTGGAACCAAGTGTCATCTGGCTGTGTTTGTCATGTGCTTAGAGAGTGTTGGTCCAGACAGTAGTGAAGCTCCACCCCTTCCTGAGATCTCAGTTGAGATTTCTCCACCAGGTGGGTGAACATTAGATTTTGGTCATCACTGGTGCAACATTCACTTCTACCATTTTTCTCACTTTCTGCCTCCCCCATTTTCTCTAAGTCAATTGTATTCTTCACTTGTCCATTGCCTTTCTTTGTCTTTTTGGTCTCTTATCCTCCCCTGCTTGTCCCTTCTATCTTTCACAACATTTCCCAATCTGTATCCCTCTCTTCTTATTCTTATTTCTGCCATTCATCTCTCTGTCATGCTGTTCCACCTCTTGGTCACATGTTTTTTGGGAGATCACTTTGTTTGCCACTTTGCCTTCACTGTGATTACACCACTGAGTGTCTTTTATCCACAATGCTGTGATCCCATCATGGAAAAACACACACTTGCTCACCAGCCTGTAACTGCCATACACATGGACACACAATATCATTCTCTCACACACAGACACAGTAACATGCAAACACATAGACTCCCATATGTGCAATTCCACTTTGATGCTACACCCCAGCACAGCTTTGTGCACGCTCCGTTAGCCAGCTGCATGATTGCTCTTCCCTGTGCACTATCTGCTTGGTTTCTGTGTGTGAACGAGGTGCAGAAAAAAGGGGAATCAGGCACAGACAATGCCCTTGTTCCTGGTACAATGCAAACAGCACTCAGATGGGATGAGGCATGGTAATCTTATAGTTTGGAACATTCAGCTTCTATTTTACCCCTGAGTGAAAGCACTCACAGTGGGTATGGTCAGTCTTTGCTGTACAACCTTGATAGTATATAAATATACCTGAAATACATGGGTATACTGTATATGGACAATGAATTTAATAAATATTAACAATAGATTGACACTTTAGACTATTTTACACAATGTAGTGCAGGAAGAGTAGGAGAGTGGAACTCTGACCCCCCCCATCTTAGATCCACTGGAATTAGACTGGCGTCTTGCTCCTCATCTCCGATGTAGCATTCCAAATTGAGGTACACGCAAAAAATGTCTTGTGTTCAGACAGTCACATGTAAACAGATGTTTCATCCTGACTTTACACTACACTTATAAATACTGACACTGCATTTTACCTTAAGAGGATGCGACCAGTCTAGTTGTTCTGTATCTATGCTCTGCATCTCACACACCACAGAGTATCGAGGCTGGTATTTGTGTGTGCTGTGTTGGAGGCCTGCTGCTTCAGCTGGGGCACAATATATGCCATACAGAGGCTGTAGAGGAGGCACTGGAGCCTGTAAAGGCTGAGGTGAAGGAGGCTGTAGAGGCTTTGGTGGAGGAACCAATGGAGGGGGAGCCACTACTGGCTGTAGAGCCAGTGGTCCCCGAGAAGGCGCCTTGCACACCCCCTCCCACTGGTAAGTAAGCTGTTTTCATAGTGGGTGCATGATCTTCCATCAGTGGGTGGAGCTGAAGTGCTGCTCCCACTCCCACTGTGCTCTTCAGCTCTGAGCATCAAAGTAAATGTGGTGTTTCGGTTACATACGAGCATAATATAAAGAGGCCTTCTATTTTTGCTCGCATGATATTTATTTAAAAAAACTGATTCAGAGGGCTCAAAAAGTTAATAATAAAGAGGTGGAAATTAAATGATTTGAATGGACTTGTATACCTTGACTAGCAGTAGCTTGAGCTGAAGGGCGTTTTGTTAATTTTTCTGCTAAAAATTCATTATGCTTCTGTGCCATTACTCTTGAAATTAAAAATTCTTTGCTTAGGGCTGTGTGTTCAACTGTTATTTTTCTATATAGGCCTTGCAATGTAGTAAAAATTTGTTTTTGTGGCATTACATGAATTCATTCTGCATAATGTACATATTATACAATTGTTACCCTCTGTTGTAGAATATTTACTATTACCACAATTAATTTTCTTAATTTAAAGAGAAAATATGGGCCCTTTTTAGCCATGGAATTTAACCTTCTGAAATTTTAGTTTTATTTAATAAAATTTACTCAGTCACAGGACATTTACAGCACAGGTGTGAAGGTCCTTTCCCTCGGAATCCTTACACCTTCCACGGCAGTGATCTGTGTTCAAGGTCCCTGTAGCTGATATGGAAGGTGCTTGCCAGATGTCTGCTACATGTCTCTTACAGAATGTGAGGTTTTTGTAATTAGTTTGTAAAGTGTAGTGTATTTAATATAACTTTGTGTGCAAGTTGTATGTAGTCAGTGTATAACTGTAAGCAGGGATGTAAGGTGTTTGTGACCATATGGTGTGAATGTAACACATGTCAGCCTTGTCACACCCAGAGCAGCCAGTAACTGTGGAGAAGGAGGAAGCAGAGGCAGGCCTTGTGGTGGTAACCCCACCACCAGCCCCAGTCCCAGAAGGTCTGAAACTGGGTGTCACCTTTTAGCTGTGTGTATGTGTGTTTTGTGGTGTCATTGTGTCTGCCCCCCTTACTCTAGCCCTGCCCCTACGAAAAGAATTGTGCCTTCTGAAGTGCAGGGGCCAACAGCCACAGGATCAGCCCAAATAAAGAGAGGGTGGCTCAGGTTTCGTTTCCAGCAGCAGTGACATCACATGCAAGCCACACATAGTGTGGATCGTGTAGACCTATTGTTTTCCTAGAAGGTTTCAGCACGCTGCGCTGTCACTTGTCAACAAGGCTTCGCTGACCTTGGGATGGGGGGTGTTTTGACAGCAGGGCTCCTTTGTCCCAAATGGCCCTTCATTAGTACCACAGAAGCACATATTCTGAGACAAGACATTATCATTTATTATTGTCTTTGGTTGTTTCATTCACTGGCATTTGTGACAGGGATTTTACCAAAATGTCTAGTCATGTGATCCATAAAATTACTAATAAAATTGTTAATTTTATTAAGTAAGACTTAACATCAGCCTTCAAACTGAATGAGTTGATGCATTGTGCTAAATGAATCAACCCAAATTGATGCATGTTATGTCCATGCTGTCTCTGCTTCTGGAAACAGAACTCGGTGAACTTTTAAGTGCCTGATGAACAAAGCTCTCCAGGAGGACAATGAGATGAGACATAACCTTTCCTGACATGACATCATCCATGCAGCACAATCACCATCCAATGCATCTCTTGCAGGCATGCCTGGTGTCTGGCCTAGTGCTGTTTACTTTTAACTGGCACCAGTAATGACATCCATAATGTGGCCTTACATGTCACGCTTCAGTGTTGCGGTATACGTGTGCTTCCACCACCATTCTTCATGTTATATACACATTTTGCATCGTAAGTCACACCTCCTTTCAGAGCAACACGTGTTTGCGCCGTTCCTGTTCCCTGTCAAGTGTAGCTTGACCATCATGCTTCCATCTCACAAACACGTGTGTTTACTGTACTTCCAACATTTTATCCTTTTTTGTCATAATGTGTGATCTTACATGTATCTTGTTGGTTGTTATGCTTTTCTTCTGGTGATGGACGTGCACCTCTGTGATTGGTCGGCCTGTGTGTCAATCACACCTTTATTGCAGATAAAGATGATGATGCAACTGCCACTACTCCATCACCGCAACCTCCAGCAGGTTGGTAGCAATGACAGCCATTTCCATCCCATCCATTTCCTCCATTCTGAGAGTAACCGTCCCGTATCTACAGATATGGTACACCAGAACTTTTGACACAGTGAAAAACCAGTCACAGTAAAAAAGCACAATGTTTACCGAATACTTTTGAGTAGATATTTTCCCTTCATCCATTCAGGAGCTCATTTGCATCCTGTTGATTTGCAGTTTTGCAATAATTTTTTTGTAAGTAGTCACCAAAACCATATTTAATTGTTTTTTCAAGGATGTGCAGCAACAGTTAAATAAAGGGTACTTGGTAATTTGTTCCAGTGCTTTTGCAGCAGAAAAATGTTTGTTTAGCTTTTAAAACTAATAATATGTATGTAAATGTGCTATACATACATAAATGCTGCTTATTTGTGTGCTATATTTATATGCAATGTATTAAAACACTTGGCCATATATATGTTTATGCAACGTAAGCAGTATGAGAACTCACATCTAAAATATATACACAAACATATATACTTGTCTATTTATAGTCTGTGTATATATGTTTAAACATAACACATGCACTGTATATGCCTGTACTAGTGTACCTTATTTTTCATAGTAGTACCATCCCTCTTTATTCAATCCCGTATTTTTGATGTGATAAAGAAAGATGGCATTGTATTTTTGGTTGAATTAGGCCACACTGGGTAAAAGGGGTGTTAACAAGGTGTTCCATGTTTTTGCATTCAGCTGATGGACTTTAAAGTAATCATAATTTGCAGCTATGAATTTTTATCAGCATTTTGTTTAATTCCATATTTATCTTGCACAGGCACACTGAGGTTCTCCTGCAACCTTTTTAGATCTGAAGATTTTCACCTGTTCACTTTCACTGTGCTTTCTTTCACAGAGGATGCCAGTTCACTCAAGAAACTGTCTGTTGAGCTGCCTAGTAAGGACAGCTTTCATTCATCTATATGTCCTTTAAGACTTGAAGCTTAGGACACAATTGGAAAGAGTGTCTGTTTTTTAGGAAACATGTTTGAAGATATATTTATTTTTGGAAGTTCATGTGTGAATTTATAAGCCACTGATCATTTACAAGTAAATGAGATGTAAAAGAGATGTACAGTTAAGTGTTTAATATTAACAAATGCTGTCCTCAGCTGTTTTTTTGTGACAACTGGCATATTTTGTCTTGACAATGTTTACTGTCTTACTGCTGTCTGATATAGAAATACTTAATTATCCCAACTTACCTGCAACTTATCTTTCAGAATTTTTGCCCTGCCCATTTTATTTATACATACAGTAATTAAAATGAAGAACTATTATATAATTCCACCTCATTTAATTTTATTTAGCCTGACCTCACAATTGTTCCTCTGAACACTACAATGCCATATTTAGCAAATGCATCGTTTTTTTGAAAAGCTAGGAAAAAGCTGCAATTTCTAAACATGTTTGAAGGAAACTACAAGAAAAAAAGAATCTAGAAACCTAATTTGGAAAATTTTAATGTGCATTCATCCAAACTTTTAATTCTCCCTTTATACAATGATTCATTCATATTCAATAACCACAAGTCCAGTTCAAGGTTACGGTGGTTTGGAGTTTATCCTGGGAGCATAAGGCAAGAGCTGCTTCACAGCCTGCACTGGAGCCCAGGTCATTGCAAAGGAGTCACACACACTCATACATAAAATGAGGGCAATTCAGAGTCGCTATTTCACCTGAAACGCATGTCTTTGGACTAAGGAAGCAAACTTACAAAATGCAAATATATCTAAACTCACAGCACAGGTGCTCTGAGACACCAGTGGTACCCACTTTTTCACTGTGCAATATATGTAATTCACCTAATTAATCAATATGAATTATAATTCTGATGTGTTTAACTGACTGCATGCCTGTCCTGTGTGTGCCTTTGTGTCTGCTGCTATGGACTTTACAGTACTATTGCACATAATATGCTGTAAATTTGTCTTTATCTTCATTTAGATGATAGCGTCACTGAGTCATCCACGGGGAGAAAGGACTCAGGTAATATCGTATGACAGTAATTGCTTTAGTAACAACAACAATAACAGCTGCAGTACTGGCAGTAGTTGCAAACAATAATGCTGTGGCAAAGCACTGTTAAATTTCTCAAGGAAAAAAACCCATCAAACTGTTGTGCATCCCTAGGTCCACTCAAGTCTCGGTTTGACTCATAGTCTATTTGGGCTACTTCCTTGGGACAGCAGAAAAGTTTCAACATCTCAGGTCAAAAAAAAAAAGATCTTGACTTTATCCCGTGCAGTTGCCTGTAGGAACTTTTTTGGAATGCCAGACCACCTTGGGGAACTGATTTACTTGGAATGGGAAAATGAATGCAGATCTTGCCGAAAAAAAATGTTAAGGAGAATGCGGGGACGTTCCAAAGTAGGAGCAAGAACAAACATTGTCTTCACAAATGTATACATAGGACTGAAGAGAGAAATTGATATCAGTAAATTTAAAAGATCTTTTTTGATGTAAAAATTTTTCAGAGTGACAGTATTGCTGCTTTTTATAATTTTTTTTGGGATATCATATGCCTTGTAAATTTTTCTAGCCATTTTTTTTTTTGCTTTGATATTATACAGAAGAGTTCTGTGTTTTGCTTCTTGTTATTTGCTCTCTGTTTTCTTAGTATTGTCTTGCTTACATGTTGCCAAAAGGGTTAATTTCAGCTTTGGAGAGTTGGAGAATGTACATTTGACATTTGACATTGGATTCAACAGCTGGTTTTTGTTATAGCAAGTTTTATCTGTGGACATACAAGATATACACTCATTTTATCATATGAAGGAATTCAGCCGGTCTACTATGGATGTGTATAGATGTCCCTGGCTCAAGGAATTTCTCTTCTAAATGAGCAGTTTGGTCCCTGGGGGATGGACAACCTCCAGAGGAACTGGACAAGCAGATAGAGAACCCACCACTTTCTACCCTGCTCATCGAGAAACCTCAGAGTGGATCTGTCACAGTGGGTGAGTCCTCTGCTCACAGATAATGCTTACTGTGGTTAAAGGGAGGGAGACTCATGCCTTGTTAAAACAATAGTGTGAAAAAATAGTGGCCTATTAAAGGTGACAATGAAAAAATTTAGCTTAATGTGTTTTTTTTTTTTTAGGTGGAGATATCACTTTTGTTGCCAAGGTGGAAGCGAAGGATCTGCTCCGCAAACCAACTATTAAATGGTTTAAAGGAAAGTGGATGGACTTGGCCAGCAAGACTGGAAAACACCTTCAGCTTAAGGAGTCCTTTGACCGCTTCACAAAGGTAAACCTCACTTGATTTTCAATTCCTCTAACTTCTTTGTAAATATACTGGTATTTGCAAAATATAGGTATAGCTACACCCAGTTTAATAAAACTTTGATGGTTTCAAAAGGTAATACTAGTAAGTCTGTTTTTTTTACCCTTTATAGTAGCTCATCTTTTAATGAATGATGTTTTTTTGGGATATTGATTGAATGAATCGCATTCAAAAATCAAGCCAAACAACTTAGCAGATGTTGCTGTAAACTTAAATTGTGTAAGGAAATTGATAGCATTTTATGTCACTTTTCTCACTCTTTTCTAGATCCACACATTTGAGATGCACATCATTAAGGCTAAAGAAAACTATGCTGGGAATTACAGGTGTGAAGTCACCTACAAGGACAAGTTTGACAGCTGCTCCTTTGATCTTGAAGTGAAAGGTCAGTTCTGCCCAGGCTGTTGTCGTACTTGACATACGTCTGTCTCACGCTTTTGATGGTCAATCATAAATGAAAAAATAAATAATAGTAATAATTTAAAAAATGAAATGGACAAGTACTGTAAAATATTTTTTCAATGATTTTCAGAATTCTAGGAAGCGAGTAAGTTTGTTATAGCTAATTAAAACATGTATAAACCTTGCAAAGTACAGTGTACAGTACCTGTACAGTACATGTTAAACATCGTAGCATAATGATAGCACCTGCAGACAGCTGTACAAAAACATATACTGTACTACGTCACAATTAAGCATTTATAACTTATAATGTAGATGAAAAATGTTATATTAGGAACATATTAAGAAAATGCATGAAAAAATTCAATCTGAACATTATTGTGTGTGTGACATCGTAGCATAATGATTGTGTAAGGTGAATGCCGTATGAGACTGTGTGCTACACCCCCGCCCCACCCATGCATAGCCAACAACCATATTCTTGTACCTGCTCCACCTCGGTTATTGCTAACACAGTGTTAGTTTTTCCTCACTGTTGTATCACACAATGATGCAGATGTGACATATTAACTCGTCACGGCTTCCCCACAATATCCACCTCTGCTTTTTACTGACGGAACAGTTAAGAATCAAAAGATCACGTCACTTTCATTTACTACATGTCACTGTATTGTGGCACAGAATACTGAAGTTTTTAAAAACTGTTACCTACATACTGTACTTTTTTAAAAGGAAACTTTGGTAAAGAATACAGTCCTGAATTATATAATAACAGTGTGGATAATATACTATACTGTAGCCAGAAATAGAACAAAATAGATGAACGTTTGAAAAGAAGTTACTGTATGATGGATTACACACTGATAAAATAACCACTGTGTCATGGGTATGATCCAACGTAAGACTTGACCATCAGTCCCTAACCCGGTTGTAAGTTGAGGACTATCTCTATATGCTTTTGTTATGTGATGGTGATGTAAGATTAACTTCCACTCTGCTGTCTTTCAGATGTCCCAGAGGCCTCTCAGAATATTGATATCCGTTCAGCTTTTAAAAGGAGGTAACAGGAGAGAGCTCATCTTAGCCTAAAGTATTTCCTTGTTCCAGTTACTTGAGGAACCCTTAAGTTGTTATATGTATTTGAAATGCTGTATGTCATTTGAGCTGTTGTTCCATGATGCTTTGCTTCAATTAGACAAGTATTTTCTCATTTTCTACAGCAGTAGCATTTCATGAGAATGGAGCCTTTTATCGTCATGTGGTATAATCTACAAAGCTGGTTAAACATATTTGATTTGAAAAACTTGAGTAACAGTATTTGTGCTATATTTTTGAGTTAAAAGGGAAATTAAATTCATTAACCTAGGATGAGCTTTGCAACTAATGAAAAGACCCTACCAGCAGTCATGATCTACACCATATATTGATTACTATTCATGCAGTACAGATGGTTGATTTGACAAGTCTTGAGATGCTGGTTGCAAAGAATTCACTGCACCTAATGTGTTCTTGCAGCCTGCTTAGGAAATGAAAAAGGAAAAGAATACCTGTATACTGTTGGTGCAGTCATGCCCCTTATGAATGTTTACACTGCTGAAATTCAGCACATGCACAGTGACTTCATGGTTCAATATGGTGAGACATTGAAAACCATGATTATCACAGACTTCTGTGACAAACCATGAAGAAATATGGTTTGAGAAACTGCTTGATTGCTGTGAGACTTCACAGAGATAAATATTCATAAGAGATATTTGTACGTGCAATAGTGCAGTCAATCAACCCATGCTGAAATGCTTGAAACAAAAGGCCAACACTTGCATTTAGAAACTCCCAATGTTGAACAATGTTTCATAAAGCAACGCAAACTTCCCAACTGGTGCATTACATTCTCACCACGTACCTTTGCACAGCATTGTTGCTGGGCTGTTGTGAAAATGTTGTTATGCGCTGGCTGGGATCACTGTCAGTCACCTCCTTACACAAACCGTTTCGTTCATATCCCATTCTCATGGAAACAAAGCGAAGGGTTTTTGTGTAAGCCCTAAGAATGTGTTAGCGTGGACCTAATGCATAGACTGCAGTATGAGATTGTGTTTTGCGTTGTTCTTTTAGGCATTGTTACTGTAGTGCCTGTGTCTGTTGCTCTTCTGATCTTCATTAATCTCTTCTTGTTAACAACAGCAGTGAAGGACAAGAAGATGCAGGAGAGCTTGACTTTAGTGGTCTTCTTAAACATAGGTGAGAATCACAGACTGGCCCTTAGTAGTCGAACACTCTTGTATTTTCTTGGCAATGCTGACCCACCCTGGGTCTTCCAGCTGCTAATTCCTTTATTTTTACTGTGTTCATCATTGAAATTTTTCTTTCTCCATGTTTAGTCATTTAGTGACTAGAATGCCGTATTCTTTTACATACAATAATTATACTACTAGTCTTTCAGGAAATTGAATATATTTCCATAATACAGTCTTCCCTTGTAAATCAAGCATAAATTATATGTGAAGATCTGTTTGAAGATGAATGTTAGTAGAAAAAACTTTTTGTCACATTAATGTGAAAAATAATCTCTTATTGCACCAAACTTGTAAAATTACTGCCTTATAAAAGAAAATAACGCAGAAGTAATCTACAATATCAGAACTATTCTGACTTCCTTTAATTTTACATGTAAGACCCACAAGTTCTAAGTTGCGTATACATAACACATTTGTGTGCTTCCTTTCTTCTTTCCCCCTTTCTTTCTTATCATTTATCTTACTATTATTTTTATCTGTTTATTATTAGTCTTTGTTTTATACTCGTAACCCATCTTTCTTTATTGTAAAACACTTTGAAAAGCAGGTAGTACAGAAAATAAAGATTATTTTCATTATTGTTACTACTATCATTAAGAGTACCTGGCAAGTCATAATTTAAAAACTAGAATTGTTGAAATGCTTGTAAACTGCCTTTGCTGAGTTTTGTAGCCTGCAGTTAATTGGTAATAGATCAGTTCAAAAGTCATTTATAATGATATTAACTTTCAAGGCAGTTCAGTGTAGTTTATCACTTATGAACTAATAGGTAAACTTTTGCTTTTTTAGCACTTATTAAAACTTTTTTGCAGTAGGGGTCATTACTATAAATAATGATTTTACACCATGAAAAAAGTTTTCAGATGCTTGCAAGTGGTTACATGGCTATGAGACAACTGAGATCCACAGGAGAAGCCAAGCCACACATGGATTTTGAGGCTGTGCACCTTGTACAGGCTCACCAAGATTAATGTTCTGATATAGTTAAAGTTTCAGTTCTTGTAATGGACTTTCATGTTAGAATGAGGTGATAGCTCATTATCCCAATTTTAGGATACAGATTAAATGTAGTCAAGTTTGAATTCTCATAGTATAATGGCTTGTTATGCAGGGGAAGCCTGTATTTAGTACAGTTAAAAGTTATTTACTGCATGTGTATTGCAGATAGTTGACAGCTCATTTACTTTGAGATTGTAAGGATATGCTTTAAGGAACATGCTTAACTTTTCTCATAAAAGGTTAAAATACCATTTCAGCAAGTCCAGCTAGATATATTTACTGTAAAGAAGTCAATCGTTACAGTTTCATTATGCATTTCTGTGTTCTGGTTTAAATTGTGACACAAAATATAATAATACTGGGAGACAGTGACTCCATTCGTTCTGGTAAAAATTCCTCTTCTTTTTTTCCTACATATTCAGAAACAGCAGGTTAGTAGAATGAATAAGTAATTAAAAGATTAGACCTTACTCTTGGTAAGTACCATAAACCTGTAGTCTCACCAGCATGGAATGTACCACAATGAGCTGGACAAGCAAGAGTGTTGGCCTACAGTAGCCTGGTAACACTTCATTTAAAGGCAGCATTTATAAATTTCCTAGCAGCCAAGACCGAACGTGGGAAGGTAGCTTTGCTTTACAAATCTAATATGAGCCATAGAGATCACACCATTTCTGATTCTGGTAGATTTTACAACTCTATGGTACATATATACTCCAAGCAGCTCCATCTCACAGTTGTTTGTGTCCTGCTGACAAACAGGTTTATAAATGATGCTACAAAATAGTGTTACCACTACAGTGTCATATACTTCAGTTTTTATGTATGTATAGTTTTATATTTATTTAAGTGTTTAATAAGCTTTGGATATCAAACTCTTTAATATCTGCCTGAACACAAATGTAAATGAGACCAAGATAAATATGGAAATGTGGTTTGCCTCACAACTATCAGACATTGGGAAATGTCTGGGGAAAAAGGGACTGATGATATGAATGAATATGATTGATATCATCGATAACTAATCAAAACTCTTTTTCTTTAATGTTAACAAAGTTGATTGACAAGAGTAACATACCACTGATGTCTGTAAATTACCCTCAGCTTTTGGGTGTCATCATGTCTAACACATTAAGTAAAGTGATGATACCAGGACAATAGAAAAGGAATATTTTGGATTGGATTCCACTGCAGAATGTCCTTAACCCTGATTCATGTCCCTCTCCCTTCTGCTAGAAATATTCCTGCATGCTTTGCACTGAAGCTTCTGCTGCACACATGTGGACTGCTAATTATTTACATTTTTTAACCTTGTGTGTAATTTCAAGACATTGTGGAAAAAGTCTGAAATATGAATTTTTCTGCAACGCTTTCATTGACTAATCTGTCAAATTAATTTACCAATAGTTACAGCCCTGAAATGCAGTTACATAATGCTGCCAGAGGTTTGCAGATTTTAGTGACACATCAGCAAGAAACTGCAGTGCACTATGTGACTTTACATGTCAGGCTGTCCCACAAGATGTTCAAACCCTTGCAGCAACAGCTCACTAACAGCCTCCCTCAACAGTGGAATACCCTGCTTTCCCTCCACCGATGGTCCCACTGCTGAGCAGGTAGAATGCAGGCATAGCTTTTCCCCTGGTGTGACATGTTCTGAGGAACTCCAGAAAAAGCTTGGTGTCAGAACATTCTGTAAACGACAATCTGAAAATAACTGGATAGACACATTTATGAACCATGCATTTTTGCTTGTGGATTTACTGTACAAACGTATTTCCTATGACTTGCAACATCCACAAGGGCGGTGGTATCCTCTTCCCAGCTAACAGTATGCAAAATATAATGGACACAGATCTGTTCTACTGCTTCCCAGAATGCTGTTAATGTCCCTTTAACTCTTGTCCTGGCTCCCTGAAGATAGTTCCTCAGAACAAATTGCACCAAGTGAGCACCATCCTAACACATCATCAATGGTATCTGGTGCCCAGGGAGCCCAAACAGGAAGAGGTCCCCGAGGTGGATGTATGGGAGATCCTGAGAAATGCCCGACCAGATGAGTACGAGAGGATCGCTTTCATGTATGGCATCACAGATCTGAGAGGGCTGCTGAGGAGGCTGAAGAAGACTAAGAAGGAGGAGAAGAAAAGTGAAGGTAGAAACACTGAGCCAAGTGTTCTCTCAGACATTCCCAGGTGTTATTGAACCATTTACTCTGCAGTTTCTGGAGCCTAGTGGTCTGCTAAAATTGAATCCAAAAGTTACTCTTCTCTGTCTTTGGGTAGCGAGGACAGCTGTTCTTTATACTTAAGTGTTACTTAATATAATAATTAATTTTTATATTGTCACACATCATACCTACTAAATATTGAACTAAATACTTTGGGCACAATTCCCACATATTTAACTTTCCAGAAATGTTGAAGCTTCATTTGAACTGCAGTTATAACTTTAAGATAAATGTACAATAAGACAAATAAGTACTTATGACTTCATCAGTGGACAGCCCTCGCGACATTTACAGTAATTTCAATGTATTCTGTAGCTTTTGCCAAGAAGTTGGAACCTGCGTATCAAGTGGATAAAGGAGGGAAGATTCGTCTTGTGGTGGACTTGGCTGATCCCACTGTGGAACTCAAGTGGTACAAGAATGGCCAAGAGATCCGCCCAAGTCCAAAGTAGGTCCCCCTGCAAATTCTCACACATGAGCAGCACAGGGCCCTAAACCCATAAAATGAGTTTGATTCATGGAGTTTTCCTCTCTGCTGGTCTCCTGATGTTCTCTGGGTCACTATCCCCAGATCCCCACATTCATGAGCAACTGCCAATCCAAATCTGGGTGACACACAAAGCTGTCCAAGTTTTGTCCATCACTCGGTTGTCACACTGCAATGTTGTTGGAAAGTTGTTTGTCAGCTCCTTAATGTTCTGTTTTGAGCTACATTTCAGAGTAAATGTAGTGTATGAAATAAGCAGTTCTCTTTGTTATTAACTGTGCGGTCTTTTTTGTGCAGGAAAATGGCAGTACCTCCCTCACAGGTCTTTAACCTTTGAGCAAGGCCTTCTTTACCAATGCCTGTGGCAAAAATAATGATTGTATCACAATACCATTTAGTATGCCTTTCTAGGTTGGATTCACCTCTGACCATATTTCATGTATTTGAGGCGAATGACAGCTGGTAGATTAATTTAGTTTAAATTCTAGCCTTAATTTATAACTTTTGGCTGAATTAATTGTGGGTATAGCATGGATCTCAGGTAAATACATGCAGTGTTCCATAAGATTTCTTAAGGGTTACTTTTTGTGTGTATATAAAACAAACAAACAAAATAATAAATAAATGTGTTGTTCTGCATAATTATTATCTACAGAAAGTGCAGCAGGCCCATGTTTGTACCAGGTTTCTTGTTTAAGTCTTTGAAAGGTACAGTCCAGTACAAGAGTTTGACAGTGACTAGACTAATAAATGTAAGGGAGCGAAGTTTTTGGACTATGTGACTTCCAGGACACAGGGCTGTACTCATTGGTAGGCTTAGCTGAAGCATAGGAAAGGCCCACAACTTTGATTGTGAGAATGATAGTTTGAGAACTCCTATGGAAACCCGTTCCAAGCTGAATGACGTTAAAGCCATCTGGGAGGCTATTGCATTTTTTCTGGTCCCTAGTCTCCAGTGGCACTCATCCCAGGATCCCCATTTCTGACAACTGTCTCCACTGCTTTTCCTTATTGTCACTAATGGTTCTTCCAGTCCCCTCTAGGCATGATGTCTTTCTGTCCTTTTGTCCCTGTTGTCTGTCATGTGTTGCCATGGCGTTCATTCCTCCCTGCCATAATCTCCTCTTCCTGCGCATTCTGCACTGGTGCTGCCTCGACTGTGTTACTGAACCCAAGCCAAAGGAAGTAAGTATGTAATCTTACACTGCACCCTTTTGGGCTCAGATCCTTGATTGGTCCCCTTCCTTTCCAGCTACTAAGTAGTAGGATAAGACAGTGGGGAGGGGAATGGAAATGTGTTTATATCCAGCATGTAAACTGCCTTATTATAGGTTATTCTCCTGGAGAATTGAAGGTTGTGATAGTGTCTCTTTTATGAAAATGATCATAGAATTATGTTCACATAATTCCACACAGTATGTGTGTCAAAGCAACGCTTAGGGGATTTGCTTTAACAATACATTTGTCTTAGGGGATTATTTCTAACTAATTGCATTTAGTCAAGTGCCAGTCTTGTTGTCAAGTGGGGTACGTTATCCTGTTTTACGTCCAGAGGCTCCTCTGTGAATCTAACCATCAGTGCAGCACCTTAACTGACAAATCTATTTCTTAGGTACATTTTTGAGCACAAGGGTACCCAACGAATCATGGTCATCAACAATTGTACCATGAATGACGATGCTGCCTATGCTGTCTGTGCTGGTGATGAAAAGTGTACCACTGAGCTGTTTGTGAAAGGTACCTCTTCTTGTCCAATCGGGGATAACTTTTGGCAGCAGTGACACATTTTATATCAATTTAGTCATGCAATTTTAGGATTTCTTGTTTGTATCTCAAGTACTTTAATATTGTTTCTATTGTTGGCAATATTGATAAGAAAATTTTCTACAAAGGTCAAACTTGCAGTTAACTTCATGGCTATTTAATGATTTCACTTCTCTTTCACCTTCGTCCTGCAGAGTTACCAGTGAACATTACCAAACAGCTTGAGGACGTGAAGACCACAGTGAATGAACGGATTGAACTGGAGTGTGAGGTGTCTGAAGAAGGAGCCCAAGTCAAATGGTATAGATGCATCTTCTTTTACAAGCATTAGTAATGATCATGCTTTAGATATCAAGATCTGGCAAACACTAAATAATGTGTGTGCCACTAAAACACAGATTCCTTGTAATATTTCCTTCTTGAGTTGGGTTGCTGTGCTGTACTTTCTCCAAGGCTGAAGAATGGCGTGGAGGTTCCAACTGGTGTTCGCTCACGTTTTCGTATCAAGTGTGATGGAACTAAACACGTCCTGATTATTGACGATGCCATGAGAGAGGATTCAGGCACCTACTCCTTGATGGCCACAGGGGGCACCACACAGGCCAAAATCCAAGTTGACTGTATGTACTGTTCATTTTCTTTTTGGCTGATGTCACTGTCATTATTCCAGTTTATTTTCCACTTCCCTTGACCTCTGTGGAGTCACTCACAGATTTCTTATGTATTTTTCCCATATCCCTTGGTTCTGACATTCTACTCTTCTCCCTCAGTGAAACCACTGGTAATCATCAAGGACCTCGATGATATGACAGTCCGCCTGGGCCAACCACTTAAGCTACACTGTGAGATCTCCCCTGGGAATGTGCCTGGCCGTTGGTACCGCAATGGCCAGCTGATTCAGGCCAGTGAGCGTGTCAGTATCATACACAGAGCCAGGTGTGTCCAGGGGATTTTTTTTAGCTTTTTTTAGCCCCTTTGCTCCATTAAAGATTCTCTCACTTCTAACTCTAAAAACATACTCATGCTTGTCCTCATGTAAACATTCAAATAAAAACATTCTCTGGACTCCGTTCCATTTTTGAATGTTACTCTGTGCTTATTGTAGTCAATGGCTCTTTTTTCCATTTATTGTACAAACACTTTCCCTCTTTCACATGTTCCTTTTGCTGGGTGTTGCCATTGCAGGAACCATAGAATAGAGATTGAAAGCTGCACAATCGGTGATGCAGGTGATTACACCTTTGTACCAGAAGGCTACACTCAGAAGCTTAGTGCCAAAGTGCACATCATAGGTGAGCATTGATCCTAGTCCAAACTTTTGCAAGGACATGATCTGAATATAATTTGTTTCATCACTTCCAAAACTCTTGCTGATAGTTGAGTATTTTCTTTGACATTTTCTTTAGACCCCCCCAGGATTCATTTGGACAGTCTGAACTTCCCCGACAACACCGTAACCATTGTGGCGGGGAACAAACTTCGGCTGGAGATTCCCATCTCAGGCGAGCCAGCCCCCAGAGTAGTATGGATGAAGGGAGAGAGGGTAAGTGAAGGTGTGGAAGGTTAGCATGTAATTGAGTGGGACTTTTTTAGAACAACACGAAGTGAACTAATTGTTTGCATCATATTGTGGTGCAGCAGAAGCACATGTCATATGTGAATCTTGTGCTGTTTACTTCAGGTTATATTGGACACTGGTAGCCGTGTTCGTGCTGAGACCTTCTCTGATCACACCAGCCTTACCATTGATGTTACTGAGCGGGAGGACACAGGCAATTACAAGATTGTTCTGCAGAACGAGGCAGGCGAGGACACAGCCCTAGTCAAAGTCAAGGTTGTGGGTAAGGCACCTAAGCATCAGTTAGATGGGAGTCATTTAAAATGGCTGTCAGACAGAGGGCCAGATTACTGTGGCACAGGGGCTGTTTTTGGAACTAATAGCTGTGGTTGCAGTTTCCTAAAACTGATTACTTGGAACACGTTGCAGGAAATAAAAAGGATTACAGCACTTAAAGTTATGATAAAAGAAACATTCAGTAACTTTTGTTCATTTTCAGAACTGTCCTGTTGAGCATAATTGTGGCAAGGATGAGAAAAAAATATTTAAAGTATAATTATATAATAGTGCTTAGTAGATCAAGAGTATTGGCATTTAAACGAACCATTCAAACCGTGAGCCACTGAAACTGACTGTTCATCCTCCTTAGACATACCTGATGCTCCAGAGGCACCCACAGTCACTGAAGTAGGGGGAGACTGGTGCTCTATGACTTGGAACCCTCCTCTTTATGACGGTGGCTCACCCATCTTAGGTACGTGACCTATTTTTGATAGAAAAATGCAGCTTAAAAGAATGCAGATTTCCAGTTTATTATTTAGCGTTTTATTTAGTAGCATGTTGCACATCTCATGGCCTTTAGAACACCATAAATTCATCTGGGCATGGGCTCCACAAAATGATGGAAGTTTTGTGCAGGAATGCTGTACTATGTGACAAGGTGCATTATCGTGCTAGAAATATCCATTTGAATGAGACAAAGTGTAGCAACGTAGGGACAGACTTAAGCACAAACATTGTTCAGATACGCTGTGCCATTCAAACTTTCTTCAATGGATATCGGGGGGCCTGTATGCTCGGAAAACATTCCCTACACCATCACCAAACAGGATGTCTCCATGGATTCATGTTGCTCATCTCCTGTACTTTCTTGCTTTTTGCACCATCCTGCCAAAATGGTCATGTGTGAAAAGCCCGAAGGCTGTTTGGAAGACGCTAAACTGGCAGGTCTGGAGCCAACAATCATGCCATGTTCAAAATCACTATGGCATTTTGACCATTCCAACGAATTCACGAACACTAACTGATGCTAGAAATGCTGATTTGTACCACACATAACATGTGACAACTCATTGTTGCTTAGGGATTGATAAAGATGGAATTCACTTAGTTCAAGAGAGAAATGGAGGTTCCAAAATGTTTACCCCTTGTGTGATTGACAGGAGACATCTGGAATAAATAAATTTACTTTATTTGTAAATAAATTTTAAATACTATGTGGTTTGATGTGCAGCCAATCTTGTCCATGACACTGGTAGTGTGTTGAACTTTGGTATTTCCTTGTATTTGTCTTGTCTTCTTTGGCATGACCAGGGTACTTTATTGAGAGAAAGAAGAAACAGAGCTCCAGGTGGATGAGACTGAACTTTGACCTTTGCAAAGAGACCACATTTGAGCCCAAGAAGATGATTGAAGGGGTTCCTTATGAAGTACGCATCTTTGCTGTGAATGCCATTGGTGTGTCCAAACCCAGCGAGCCCTCCAGAGCCTTTGTGCCCCTTGGTAAGTATTCTAATATCTCCTAAAAACTGTTACCCAACATAAACACTCTAAGATTCTCTAAGATGGGGTGAGCGGATACGCATTAAGAGTTACAGAATCCATGGTATTCTAGCAATAAAGTAAACGACATTGTTTGAAAATACCACAAACCAGCCTTTCCAATGTGACCAATTTACTACTCACTTTCCAGTAAGCAATTAATTTTAAGACTATGGAAATATTTTGGATACCATGTGCCTATTTCCCATTATTTTAAATTAAGAAAAAAATAGTAATGCACTCCCAGCCCATCTGAAAACACATATATAACTATCAACCCACAATTTCAGCATCATAAACACTGTAAACACCAGTTACCTGATTAGAAAACACAATGTTGTCATTCATTTGCATCTTATAACACATGGTACAGTACATACAGTGCAGGACATTTCACGTTAGTACCGCCATAGCTCTGCTGCAGTGATTGGGTGAGGCGCACACCATTCACAGTTACAGACCCACTTTTGAAGGAAAAAGCAGAGCAATTAACAACAGATTTGGAGGTAAATGAACTTGGATATCAAGAAACATAGTGTTGAATAACAGACTATAGCAGAGCGCCTTCCACATCCTCTACATGTCCAGTTCATTTTTGAAGAAATAACAAACTCTAAACACTTTTGAGAATTAAATAAAACTTTATGCCTTTACATGACTGTGTGCATATGTGTTGTTATTTGCTTTAGAACTATGGATAAGTGCACACTCCGCATAACTGGATACCATAGGTTTGGTTCTAATGCTGTCTAGTAAAGTGGACTTGGCTGTAAGACAAAAAGAAAACGTGCAAACCATGTAACCTGTATAGATCATCACTTCTAAACCCGCCTCTAATTTATGATACTTAGTATGATGCCCAGGTTGCATTGTTGTTGTGTCAGATTGATTTTAAAAAGTGCTCAAGTAACAACTGTAAATCATTACTCTATGATATTATGCATTGAACAGTATGAAATCCATGTACTTACCGGACTTGACTTTTTCTTGGTGTTATTTTGGGTCCTAACATAGGAGGTGATCCAAGTCCCTAGTCTTTTACATTGTCTGCCTTGCAGCTGTTCCTCTGGATGCCATACTGTTTAGATTCTTCTGCCTGTGACCTCTGTTTGGGAGCTGCGGGAAACAAATATGTCTTTATAATTGTTGCCAAATCATGGTAGGCTTAAAGGACTTAGGATGCGATTGGAGTCATTCGGCTTCCCATGCCCAAAGTACTGCTACTAGTCGGAGGCTTCAATAGACGTTAACTATATGCCAGACTATAAGAATAGAAAGTTGGAGACCCAGTTAATAAGAAGTGATTGAATTTGTAACATTACTGGCATAAATACAAAAACATCATCTTTTTTGCTAGCACAAATGGCTAAACTGCCTGCACTGAAATACATGATGGAATCACCATGACCCCATGTGTGTTTAGCTTTTGAAAGTTTCCACAGTGACAACTGCTTTCTCTTTGAAGCTGTGACAAGTGAGCCTACTATGCTGGTGGTGGATGATGTCACGGACACCACAGTGACAATGAAGTGGCGTCCACCGGACACCATTGGTGCAGCAGGGCTGGATGGATACATGATCGAGTACTGCATTGAAGGAAGTATGAGTCTCTTTTCAGTTTGAGAAACAATGGGATTTGGCTGGGTATTAACCATTTTAACTGGGGCTGGCTGCCATTGTTCATATGCCAGCATGTTTGGTGGGCCTGCTTTATAAATCTATTGTCTACAACTCTGTAGTTGTTTGCAAGTCATCTAACGTATGCTTCTTAATGTTACTTCATCACCATGTGGCCTGCGCATGAAATTTAAGGCTGTCTTCCTGAAGACTGACTATAAAAGGGTGTAGCTTTCTTTAGAAGCATTTGAGTAGTATGAGATGTATTTACCTCTTTACATTCTGACTAATAAGCCTGGGAATGATGCTTTTGACAGAAGATGAATGGATCAGAGCCAACAAGGAGCTTACAGAAAAGACTAGGTACACCATCACTGGGCTGCCAACAGAGGGCAAAATCTTGGTAAGAGTAAAGGCTGTGAATGCTGCTGGAGAGAGCTTGCCTAGGGTGACCCAGCACTCTATCCTGGTCAAAGAGGTTGTAGGTGAGTCCTGAAAGTATCCACATTCTATCTAGATATTGATCTTGTCAGACCTCAGATCATCTTACACATGTAACACAGATTCATAAGAGTATAGTACAGTATTGGAGCAATGTAAACATGATTGAATAGAGGAAATGGAGACTGACTTCAGTGTCAAAGGTGGGCCTCTTTTCCTATCAAACCCTATTCTCCAACAGAACCACCCAAGATTCGTGTGCCAAGACACCTGAAACAGACTTACATGCGCAGAGTTGGGGAAGCTGTTAACCTTGTAGTACCTTTCATGGTAAGAGAATTAGCTGAGTATGATACATAATTTGCATGCAGGTTTGGGGGGGGGGGGGCTTCCTGTTACTTTCCAGCTGTTCTCTTTGTTTAAGCAGCGTTGCTACAATGATTACTTGTCTGCTGTCAGCTACTTATGAATTGTTAAGATCATGCTAAAGTTGTGAAGTGTGAAAGCAAGCAACTGTTTCCACGACTGCTGGTTTTGGCTGTCCAGGGTAAACCTAGGCCAAAGGTGAGCTGGCTGAAGGAAGGTCAGGCTGTGGATCCCACACAGGTGAGCATCCGTAATACTGACTGCGACAGCATCTTCTTCATCCGCAAAGCCGAGCGGAAGCACTCTGGGAAGTATGAGATGACTGTTCGGGTGGAGAATTACGTGGACACTGCCATTTTAGACATCCAGATCGTCGGTAAGTGCATGGCAAGCCAAATTTTTTAAGAGATTGTTTTGTATGGCTAGTATAGGCAGTCAGTCATTTAATTAGAAGGTTGTCTTAATATTTGTAAGATGAACTAATTTGTAAGATATAGTCCTATCAATCCGCTTTGCTCCAAACAGACCTTCCTGGCCCCCCGCAAGCTGTAAGGATCGATGAAGTGTGGGGGGTTAATGTGGCACTAGACTGGACCCCACCAAAAGACAATGGAAATGCTCCAATTACAGGCTATACTATTCAAAAAGCAGACAAAAAAACAATGGTATGTTTTAGTCTTCAGTCTGTACTTTTTTAACCTGTAATTTTAACAAGTAATTCATGTTTTTCATTGAAGCACGATACCCAAGGATTTACAAGTAAAATCCTGACCTAAACTGGTGACCTTCTGGTGCCTTCTGGTCTAGTACTGAGTCTTAATGCATTTATAACCTGTTGTTTCTTTTCTTGTACCAGGAGTGGTACACCTGCTTGGAGCACTACCACCGCACTTGCATCACCATCTCAGAGCTTGTGGTTGGCAACGAGTACTTCTTCCGTGTCTTCTCAGAGAATATGTGTGGCCTGAGTGAGTCTGCCACTGTCACAAAGGACAGTGCTCTCATTGTCAAGGAAGGTAGGCACTAGGCTGCAAGAAAACACAGCTTTCCTTTCTATGGTGTGGAGTATTTAGTGATATTCCCCTCAGATGTATTGTGTATGTGCAAAATGATTTGCATAAAACAGCAGTACTTTACTGTTGCTACCCCATGACATGTGCAATCCTGTGTTTCAAAGTTCTATTTGACTGTATACTGTGTTCCAAATGTACTAGTCACTTTAATGTTATTAAATATGACATTAAAAGCCAAAGACCAAAACATTGGTCCTTATCAGTGCAGAATTTACTCCTTTTTGCACTAAGGTTTAGACTGAAAAAGTGGAATACTTTTTTAAAAATCATCAACTGTGGTCCAAAATACAGTATACAGATTCTTACATGAACTGATGCTTAAAATAGCAAAAAATAAAATGTTTCTCTTTCCATCATATGGGATGTTCCCCCATGATGCATTGGCAAACCAGTGTCATGCAAAACCACCTTTCACCTTGCTTTCCCAGGTTTGAACCTCAAGATCGCTGAATACAATGACTATGACTTCTCGGAACCACCCAAGTTCACCCAGCCACTGGTCAACACCAATGCCATTGCTGGCTACAATGCCACACTCAACTGCAGTGTGCGTGGAAATCCACGGGTGGGTCTCAGGTCCACAACTGTCCTTCCGCTGTCTGAAGCTGACAGCTTTTTACCTGTGGGTTGACCATTCTGTAAAAACAGCCCTTTTCAAGCAGGTTCTCGTTACATTTAGCTTTTCTGAAATTTACAGTTAAAGGGGTCAGAAACAAATCTAATAAAAATATCTGCATTTGGATGCTAAAATGATAAAAAAAGAACTGGGAAACATGGAAGGGTATTTTTTTTCTGTAATGATTCTATATACTTATTTAGGTAGCAATATTTGTATGTCATATGTTCTTGTACAGCTCTGTATACCTCATATTGGAGAGTAGAGCAATGTGTGGAACTTGTTTTCATTTCTGGTTGCAGCCTAAAATTATGTGGATGAAGAACAAGATTATAATCATTGATGATCCACGGTACCGTATGTTCAGCAACCAGGGTGTCTGCACACTGGAGATCCGCAAGCCCAGCCCCTTTGATGGGGGCGTCTACACGTGCAAAGCCATCAACGACCTTGGCGAGGCACAGGTGGAATGCAAACTCGAGGTCAAAGGTCAGTGTTGGGGCACTGCAGTTAGGGTGCAACTGCTACGAACACAAGGTGAATGTGCTAGGCCCTTCCAAATCTTGGGTGAACATTAAGCTGCAGATCAGTTTCAGGACCCTTGACGCATTTTGGCAACCGTACTGCACTAAAATTAATATATGCATACAATCATAATGTGTATGTTATCTAAAAATAAAAAAAATAGATTTATTACATTTCCTGTGGAAATGTCACTGCACATTTGAGGCAAAAATTAGATTAAATATGAGAACATTGCAAACCGAAAAATGATGACAGCAAAAGATGGCTGTAAGCAGATGTGGCTGTAGCTTCTGAACATGTCCCTATGACAACCACCACTCCACGTAGACAGAGCTCACAGCTGGATTCCACACAGTTATGGCAAGTCAGAAACCTGCTGGCCTGCTTACACACCCACACAAAGCAAAATCAAACAAAAAAGGCAGGCTAACAGCTTCTTTGCAAATTTTTAAAACGTTTTGTAATATTGTTCTTATGAAATAATTTGGCATATTGTAAATATAAAAAGGGGGAAACAGTGAAAAAGGGGACAACAAAAAAATCAAAAGAGATGATAAGAAAACTGTCCTGGTCATTCATGCATCCTCACAGGACTTTCATATTGGCTCATCTCATGATGGGTGCAGGTTTTTCCCCACAGCTGTCTGTTAAAAAGGTCTGGCAGTGGAGCACTGGAACTTTTCGTGTCCTCCAGTGCTGCTCAGCTCAGTCTTCAGAAATCTGCTTAACTTTTGACTTTCTGAAAAGTTTTTATCTCTTATTCATGTATTTTTTCTTGTCTGGGCCCCTTTAATATTGCAAAAGTAGCTTGGAGTTACTTTTTGAATTTTGAATCAGTCTTTTCAGTACATTTTCAGATCACTCTCCCATTCGAGGGTAATTTGAGATTGTTATTTAATTCACATTGTTGGTGTACAAAAAATGGAAACTCCACATAAATAAAAGATAATACAAATAAAACTAGGCCACCGTTCACATGCTGTTGCTGCCCTGTATGGATTTCTGCAAGTCCTTCCAGCAAGCTTACAAAGACCTCTGCTCATCAATGGAAATACTGCGGAACACCAGTACACTGTTGTGACGGTGAGGAGTGCAGATTAGGGGTCATTGCATTTGTGTGCTCCTCAAAAAACCCACTGTGAAAATAGCCTTGTAGATTGGTGCACTCCATGAGGCAGGAAGGAAAGAAATGTTGCAGGAGGCGTGAGAGATGACTGCTTAAGACACAGCATATCATAACAGAATGAGTGATACTCTCATTTTTTGTTAGGCTGGAGGACATAGCGAGTTGTCACCTCATGTTCACACTTGCCCTGGAATGTTGATCAAGCCTGTTTATATGTGAAGATCTAGATTCCTGCTTGAAACAGCTACTAGCACTAGTGTAGCAGTTATTAGACACCAAACATCCTCAGGATTGTTGCTTGAAATCACAGAAAAGGCAGTTACTGTATCTTTGAGCAAGAAAACAGAATAGATTTAGTCTAATATCCAGATGTAAAAATGAAGGTTAAATGTTGTTTGATGTTTGATTACTGGAGCATTGACAGAACAGCAGTACTGTAAAATGTAGTTTACATCTTTACATCATATACAAGTGGTCACCAAACGGCACATGTTCCATAGTCGCTGAATCATGGTGTTTCCATTTTTTATACATCACTTTCATATTTTAGAAGTTTATCACTAAAGTTTAAAGAAGACACTCAATGGAACTTTCTCACATTAGTGTTTCAGAGCAGTGAGAAAGAAAGTTATTTGGAATGCTTTCACATGATGCTTAAAGACCTACTCCATTTTTCCTTTTAGGCTGGTTCTAAGGATCTACGTTTTTCAGTTTTTATTTTTTTCATCTGATTTTAAGTTTTGTTTTTTTTTTTTTTTTAACTTAATTTTTCATTTCAGGAGGTTTCGGTATTGGACTGTGGTACAATACAGGAGATGCTTTGTGTGCTGTCCATCTGGGCTGGAGGGCTCGCATCTGCTGGTGAGCAAGGTTGTTGAGCCCCATCACTCTATGGACAGGAATTGACGATAGAGATCAGGTCATGAGGGCATGAGTGAGTGCTGTAATATTGGAACGCATTGAACGCATACCTTAAAGGCATTGGCATTCCAGCATCCCCGCATTGTGTTTGGGGAAGTTGGTACGTACGCAATTTAAATCTTTCAATAGTAGCAGGAGTTCTGGGTTTGGGGTTTGGTTACTACTTTGGTAAAAAAGCAGACTGCTGAGATGATCGCAACACGTAATTGTTGGACATTTGTCAGCCGCACATTCGTGCTGACAGTCCGGGTGAATCTCTGGGGTGTGTCAGGATCTGGCGGCATAGCAGCTCTGGAAAACTGAGCTGGGCCATGGCAAGAGAAAGGTCCAAGGAGGACAGGTTGTCATCTGATGCAAAAAGGTTGATGGCAGGGTCCATAACTGCAGATGGGGCGAAGAGGTTACAGTCGATGTAGAAGATGCAGTAGACATGTTAGTCTCATGCGAGGTGCAGCGCGAATGTGAGAGAAGTCTGAAGGCTTTTGATAGTGATACTGTAACTGATTGGCGGACATGATCCAGTCCAATACCTCTCTCCTGAAATTGTTTCTTCCAAACTTCACTTTGCATTTTTAATTTAATTCAAAACTGGGGCACCAGCCTTTTGTGAAAGGAGAGTTTATCCATTTCTTTAACCTCCTTGTCACATCATTCTTTCATGCATACTGATTATGCATGCATGTTACAGTCATATTGTCTCAACGTTTTTCTAAACTCTAACATCTCTTTTCTTCCCTGCACATTTGCCAACATATTTTGCAACAACATTTTAACTTCAACACACATCACCTTCTTTAAACAGCCACAGTCTCTTAGTCTCTTAAATGTGCAATTTTATAAATTAGGGTTAGGATGAATAAACCTATCAGTACAATTTTATTTATAACCTGCCAAGGTATCGTAGGAAGTAGGAAGTGAACTCATCTATGCTGCAGAACAATCTAGGTTTGATTGTAATTCTAGGAGAGTGTTCTTCACAGCTTGCCATTTAGGATTCTGCAGTACTTTAATATAAAATGAGCGGTCCCCCTCGTAATTTCAGAAAAAGTATGAAAGCTTTTGTAATTCAGTGTATAATTCAATGTAAACACAATGTAGGTTAATGAGCTTTGTGACAATTGGCCATGAAAACTGGAAGTGTTGAAAGAGACACTTTGTTAAAGTTTTCAGTCAAGTTTGATAGTGAAGCCTGTTGTATATTGATACACTGTAGGTTCCAGAGATCTACCTGTACCAGTTCATAGTGAGTAGTCTGGACACCAAATTGATGATGTCCCCGGAACACATATGTTGACCCCTTTTCTCTTCTTTTCCACCAGTCGCCAAGGAATTGTGAGTTTATGTCTCATCCAAGGTAAGCTTTCATATGGTTCTGGCATATGAAGCTTATGTCATCACTTCAGCACATTTCAGTGATCCCATGTTGCTCATATAGTGGCAGTTAGAAGACAGACAGATCATTAGAGCAAAAGTCAAAAGACTGCAGAGCGGAACAAGAAAATACAGGTGTAAGAAACCAGGAAAATGAAACTTGTGGTTAATTTACTCATGATTTGTAAAGATCCTCTGCATATGTTAATGATGGAGCTTTGCATGCTTGAACTCATCTATGCTGCAGAACAATCTACGTGTGATTGTAATTCTAGGAGAGTGTTCTTCACAGCCAACGTAGGCTGTCTATGGTAGACGTTGACATGCTGCTGACTGCATGCCTAGCATGGCTTTCCCTGCTAACAGTTACAGTTAGTGCTCTCATGTAACTTTTGCCACACAAAAGGTGAATAACCCCAAGGCAAGAGTAAACAGTCTCACACTACACACCCAGCGAATAAAGGCTTGAATCATTCAAGGTAAAGTACTCAGCCCTGTCAGACAAGACAGACAAGGAGCTGCAGTTTTGTTAAAACTTGGAGACGCCTTGCTTTCCACATTTTGGTTCTGAAGGTCACATTATCCAGCACATTTTTCCATCACTAGAATTTGGTTCTAGATAATCACAAAACCCCATTCTTCTCTGATTTATCATTGCTGCTCTGTCACACCCGGTGTGACCAGTTTACAGTGTTTCCTAGATGCCTGTTGACCTCACCTCACCGTTAGTTTGTTCCATTCAGGAAAGTTCCATTTCTGTCTTTCTGGGGGGCTTAACGGAACATTGGAAAAATAGCACAGAAATATGCAATATGTGGAAAAATCAAGAAAGAAGACGCAAAATTCAAAAACAAAAAGCCTGGTAAAGGGGAATAAACCTTTAGGGATCCGAAGCTATCGGTTACTCCCTCTCCAAAGCATAATGTTGCAGTACAATAAGAAATGAGTGTAATCTGTTTCTTTGACATCACCTGTCAGCTCAGCAGGTGATGAATGGATTAGGTTTCACGAACAGTGAGGGCTTGTAGGACTCAAAGTGAAGCCAAAGAAATGTGGTAATAATAGCAACACATTCTAATTCTGGATTTGCTGTGATGTGGCAAGACTGGTGTCTTTACTGCAGTCTGCGGCACCCAAATGCAACAGAAATCTTGTCAAGTTCTTATTAACAAGATTGATCCTGGTGAAATTGTTTCGTAAAATCATTTGGTTCTCATTCATTCACACATTCATCTATATGACATGTTGTGATGCAACCTGGGCTCATTGAGTGTTTCGGGGCTTTGATCATCAGACCAGCTCACCAATGTAACATGACCGGGGTTGATCAGTCCCTCCAAAGCCTCAGTAAGAAGGTCAGCAGTAACAACTGCCTCCTCTTGACTATGCAGATTTCCACAAAGCCCCTGCAGTGGCTTCCCCGGACACAGGTCACCCTCGAGCCTTCTGAGCAGCGCTGCTCTACTGCCTTCTTGTACTTTTCCATCTTTCTTTCTGTAGGTTTCTTCCTTCGGTTCTTCCCAAGGCAGCAAAATAAGCTCCTTCGAGCTTTTCAGCAGCATCGCAATGTCTGGGCTCACGGTAGGATGACGATGGATAGAATAGGACAGGACAGGACAGGAACGGGACTTTGTTGATCTCTGCAGGAAAACGTGGAGTACAGAAGCTGAACGCACAGAATACACAAGAGATTCACAGTAGTACACAGAGCAGTAAATAAATAAAAACGTAAACCTCTAAAATTAGTAAGCAATAGATAATAATAAATGTAGTCTAGTTGTTTACAGGATGTTTACATCTATTATAGAGGTAGATGGCTGTTGGCAAGAAGGACCCAGAAGTGCTTCTTACTGCACCTAAGTTGAATAACCTGCTGGCTAAAAGAGCTTCTGGTGGTCACTTCATTTAGGGGATGTGATCCACTGTCCACAATGGACTGAAGCTTCCTCCTCATCCTGGCCTCTGCCACAGCCTCCGCTGAATCGGCGATCTGACCCACGATGTCTATGTGATGGTGGCTGGGAACCGTGCCTTCATAAGTCAACCATCATCTAGTCTCGTATTACCAAGAACCCTGACTTGCTAGCTGGGTAGTACTGTTCACTACCCATACACTGGTACACTCTGTCACACGCAGTACTTGGCCCTCACCTAGCGTTCTCGTACATCTGCTCAGGATATGGGCTTCAGTATTGCTCTTGTCCAGCATTACTTCCATTATCTGCTTGTTCTTGTATGGACTGTGATGGTCTATCCCAGAGCCCCCCTGTTTGAGGTGAGAATGAGCACGGTGGAGAACGGAACCTTTCCTCTGTGGTAAAGATTGGACGGATCAGCAGCACATCATAAACTGCCTGGATGAAAAACTTAAGGCTCTAAGGGTTCTGCACTCCAGAGCTCTGCTCACGAGAACTTACACTCCACACGTCCTCCTGCCTGGTTCGCTCTCCTTCTTTTTCGTGGTCTTTGTGTGCTACTGCGTGCACTTCTGTCTCTGCTTGCTTGGGAACGCTGCCCAGACCAGCTGTCCCAGGTGCCACTGTGGCCACTACACACTACCGAAACCGGGGACCCCACTGCTGTCAGAACTGTACACTTTTTTCCTGTTCGCACCGTGATACCTGCTCCAGCAACTCCAGGAGTGCTCAACTCCCTACATCGCAGCCCTTCCTCAAACTTCCCTGAACTGCTCGGTCTTCAAAGCTCTCCAAAAGGGGGCAGAAAACTCCTGACAGGTTTCCACACTGATTCACTCTTGCTCTAACCTTACCTGGAAGTCCTGCCTTATCTGCTGCTCTAGCCACACCTCCAACTCTTTTTAGGTCACCTGAATCACCACTGCATTCCTCAAAGTATCACTTTTTAGGTCTTCACTGACTTATTCATTGTGGGTGGAACTGGGCTTCTCCTTTATCCTTCCTGAACAGTTGATGTCTGCACTTTAAAGGCTTGTAACTCAGCCCAGCCCACACCGATGGCCATTTCCCGGCCCTGAAAGATCCGTCTGCATCATGGGACACGTCATGTAGTCACTGTCAACTTGTTCATTAAGACCATCATAGGTGGTTATTTGTAGTCTGGGAATTTTTCTTCATTTCTGCAGTGATGTGTGAATATATAGATTTTTGAGAAAGAAATCTGATAACTGCTGATCAACGATGCGAAGAACAGACACGGAGCAGAGAGGGAACTGAACTGGTTGATGCTTTCAGAAGTCGGCTGTGCTCCTCCTCCAGATCACGTTGTGGAAGCTACGTGAGAACTTTGGCTAATGTGTGTAGAGCTTTTAGGGAGGAGCTCCACCTGGGCCTGGAGCTGAGCTTGCACTTGCCCTCCTCACAGCCTCTTGTACCTCCTTCCAAGCAGGTTCACCCTCCTCCAAGATAACCAACCAATGGACTCTTCCCCCGCCCTATTACACAACCAGCTATCCACCTCAGGGCTGCAGCCCAGCAAAGAACCCTGGGCCATGTGGGGTATCTAAGGCACCCCTGTGTTTACCCAAGTCCATCACAGAGTAAGCACACACCAGTTCACCTGCAGGCTGCAGTCGCGCCGCAGGAGGCGACGAGAGCACCTGGACGAAAGCCCCAGAGAAGGGATGAAGTGAACGGTCAGTCACACAACTGTGGAACCCCAACTGCACAACAGACTTGTGAAAACAATGGTTTGTGGCAGTTACAGACACGCATTTTGTTGTGCCAACTGCATAGTAAAGAAAATGAATTCTACACCTCAGTAGGAACGTTGCTAGTTGTTCAAAAATCTGTTCAACTGGATTAAGAGGCTCAACCAACGAAGCTCATGTCCAGACAAGGATTTGTGCTGCTTGCAGGTGAAGATCTGCTGTCTCAGAGGCAGTGCCGCTGCACCAGTGTAGCTTCCTTGTATAACTAACATCTGAGTGTGCAGTTTCAGTGCTGTTGCCCATGGCAGCACCCAGATCTTTCATGTTTATGTACATATTTGTGCATTTAAAATTTCCAGACCCCCCCCCCCCCCCCCCCCCCTCCCCCCCACCACCTCGGCAGCTGCAGAGCACCGGCCGCCTCCTGGAGGAGCNCCCCCCCCCCCCTCCCAACTCTCACACTTCTGCCTCTAACAGCAATCTGACCCTCTAGAGAAGCCAGATGGACCTGCTGCCGCTGCACTTGGGCCTGGACTGACTGAGCCTCTCCTCTCTCCCTCAGGGGGGGTCACCTTCTACGAGCTCATGCAGCGCGGCGTTCCGTTACACCTGATTGATAAGTACATGAACGAGTCCAAACCTGGAGAGCTGGAGAAGAAGTGACCACAGCAACCAGAGGGGCTCTTGCACTTTCTGAAAAACTGCCAGTCCTCGTACTCCCGGCACCTCTGAGCCGGCGAGGACGGAGGGCTGCTGGACTCGAGCGGCCACTGCTATTTGTAGGCTGTTTCAATAGAGCACGGAGCTCGTGCCAGTAGGAGAGTCCATTACGTGACCTGAGTTAGTCCTCCAGCCTCCCCCACGTCTCTTTCCGGCTGCCATTTAAAGATTAGGTTTGAAGACCTGAAGCATGTCAACGATTGGTGTTTTTTGGCAAGTTGTTTTGTGCTGCAGATAGGATTGTATTAGTGTAAAAATTAGTTAAACAGTTGTGATTACAGTCTTGTGGGGAGAATATCTTCTCGTTTATAAACGAAAGAGAAAAATGTTAACATGACATCTCAGTTCCATAACATGTCTCTGTGTCCTTTCTGGAATCTTCAGTATCAAACACACATAGTCAGGCAATGTTTTTCATTTGTCTTCCATTTGCCAGTGAAGAGTTTGAGTTTCACGTGTCATTATACCAAGTGGACAATCCTGTGACCCTAAAACTGTACCCAAGTGTGGCTAACACTTCTGCAGCCTTGTGTAGTTTTACCTTTAGAACATTTTACCTTCACAACAGCAGTTCCAATGTCATTACAGCAGTTTTGTTTCTGCCTCATTACAGAAGGTAAGGTGGACTTTATTTTTGGAGTTTATTTATTTGAAAACTTTAAGCAGAAAGTTTTTCTTTTTCCATGTTCTTACCTTGCATGACACGCAGGGCTCCTCTGCGGTTCCTCTGACTGTCACTCAGCCTGGGGGGGGGGGGGCTTTAGCTGCCATTTATGATTTATTGAATAAAATGTATATATACATATCACTGTGTTGGAGTGACTTATTCACAAGAATTGTATTTCCAGTAAGATTAATCATTTTTCCATGCGAACATGGAGGCATAACGAAATGGTGACATTAGCCATTAGACCGACTGTCGGCGTAAGTGAATTTATACCAATCTTTCATATCAGCTGCACAGAGCGAACTGTGAGGAAAGGAGCGCGGCTTCGGTCTTCTATCGTCCAGCGTTTGGGACAAGCCGCTTAAATTGGTTTGAGTTATTTCATACGGGCGTTTGTGCGTCCGCAGAGATTTTCCTTTCCGGGTTCCGTTTAAATTCCGTGCTGCGAGCGTCTTCCGGGCTCGCGCTTCCTGTACACAAATACACTCGGAACCGCGTCTTCCGGGCTCGCGCTTCTTGTACACAAACACACTCGCCGCTTAAGGGAGCAGAAAGGCGACCCGGCGACGCGCTCTTAACATGCGCATCCTGGGCGTGTGATCGCTGAGCCTCTCGCCGGGACACGATGCCACGCTGCCTGTGGCCGGAGCCGCTGTCGGGGGCGCAGCTCAAGAGACTGGAGGAGCACAAGTACAGCGCGACGGGTCGCTCTGTGCTCGAGCCGCCCTGTCAGCTCTTCTGGAACTGGCTGGTGCAGCAGATTCCGACCTGGATCGCGCCCAACAGTCTGACCGTGAGCGGCCTGCTGGTGAACGTGCTGAGCACCGTGGTCCTCGTGTGTTACTGCCCGCGCGCGACCGAGGAGGTGAGACACACACACACACACACACACACACACACACACACACACACACACACACTCTCTCTCTCTCTCTCTCTCTCTCTCAACGTGCTGCTGCTGGAGGGACAGGAAATGCTCCCTTTTTACCTCAGCAGATACAGATAAGCTGATCATGGCCGCAGACGCGGGGATTTACTATAGTAACATTTACTTTTAAGTGTTTGTTTGTTTTTTTTAAAAAATCCTGTAGGAACGGGCAGTATCCGGGTCAACCGGTATCAACACCACCGCGTGACACACAGCAGGTGACACTGGTCACAGCAGCCTTGTGCTGGGGATCCCGCAGTGGTCGCAGAGCAATTTTTAAACAAAATTTAAATTATTATAACTTGCACTTCATTTGTTTACTCATTATCATTTACACATTTATTCAGCTGGGTAATTTTTAACCACCAAAACACCCCATTCGTGTCATTTATTATCACAGTAACATATTTTACTGTTACACGTCTTTACGAGGTTTTGCTAATAAACCCAGATACTTTTAGTTAAACTGCTAAATCTATAGCAAAAGATGATTCTAGGCATTTAATGCTTCATTTAGAAGGTGCTGCTGTATTAACACCTGTTTCTTTTGAAAGAACTGTAGTTGCTTTGTTTCACATTTAAAATGTCAGGCAGCACTCAATAGTGGGAAAAGGTCTATTTTCAAAAAAGCAACGCAGTGAACATGAATGAAAAGTAACGTAACATCAGTGCCACATTAGTGTTCTTCTCCATGCTGTGCTCAGCTGCATGTCACATGGAAGCTGCTGTGCTCTTCTTCACATGTCTGAACAGCACCTAGAGAGACATGGTGAGAAGACAGTGAGCAGGGGCACCTGGTCCTGCAAGGAAAGCACAAGCATCTCTCCCTCTCTCTCACACACACACACACACACACACACACACACACACACACACACCTGTGCTCTGTAACAGGAGCACATGCTGTCCCTTCCTGGCTGTGGTTCTGCCCGGTTCTGCTCACTGTGGTGCTGAGGACTCGGCAGCCTGCAGTGTTGGTTCTTGCCACCCATCTGGTGGGTGGAGTCAGTTTAGTCAAGCTCCTGCAGTGGGGGCAGAGAGTGTAACTGGGGACCTCAGAGGGGGACACTGTGACTGAGACCACCCTCGGTGCTGCCATGTGACTAGTAGGGAGCATCAGACAGATGGTACATTTAGTCACTGTCACTGTTCCTCCAGCTGCTGTTGCCGACTGCTGTGCTGTGCGAGATGCTGTCCTCCACAAGCTGCCTGTGTGGCGTTTTTTCATCCCATGTGTACAGAACTCCCCTGTAAAACATCACACTATTTAAAACACACAGCAGTAGAGTACTTCCCTTCAGTGGCAGCTGGTTTTCTTTAAAAGGGAACCTCCTTAAGTGGGAAAGAACTTCCTTGAGGTCCTGCCACTTGAGGTCTTGCAGCTGTTGCACAGCAGAAGGTCAGATGGTTTGTGCAGCAGTAAGTGGCTGTGAGTCAAGTGAAGTCCTTCTGTAATTCCTCAGTAATGCTGGGGGTCACAGGGCTGCAGGGCTGCCATCGCCCCACCCTGCCCGTAAAGCAGCATCTCGAGCCATCGTGGTGCGTCTCCTGGCGCCAGTGGCCCGGGCAGAGCCCTCCTGAGCCGTCAGGTCCCGAAGCCCTCGCTTGCGGGGGACGCCGATCGTCCGTCACCTGTGGGATCGGCGCTGAGGGCCACACGTGGCCTGCAGTCAGTTTGTGAAAGGTACCACCTTTGGGAGGGAGGAGCCAACAGATGGTGTGGCTCCCTGGTCCTGCAGTGTGTGTGTTGCCGTCACATCGGCGCGTCACTTCTCCGTTGTGTGTAAATTATTTGTACCCCGGGTCCTTGAGGGAGGCGTGAAGTCCTTCAGCCATCAAGCCGCACAGTAGGGAAGTAGGCATTCAGAACCTGTTTCTTGAGAAGAAACTGGTTAGCAGAACAAACAACACGGGGGGGGGGGGGGGCAACGGAATGAAACGGTTTCTCCAAAAAGCTGCAGGNGGGGGGGGGGGGGGCAACTGAATGAAACGGTTTCTCCCAAAAGCTGCACGGTTGGTGATTGTTGCGTTTGCTGAGCCACAGGCACCAAGCTGGGCCTTCGTCCTCAGTGCTCTGGGCCTCTTCGTCTACCAGTCGCTGGACGCCATCGACGGAAAACAGGCCCGGCGGACCAACAGCAGCTCTGCCCTCGGGGAGCTTTTCGACCACGGCTGCGACGCCGTGTCCACAGGTACCGACTATCTGGCAGACGAGTGTCCGGCTGCTGCTTTGTAACTTTGAATCTTCTTTCCTTTTACACCTAACACTTTCCTCAAGTTTTCTGGACAACTTTTGCTAGATGGCAGATGCAGCAGTAAGTTCCCCCCGTGTGAAACTCTACCTTGTGCCCGGTATGTAGTGTTTGTTGCCGTGGGAACGTGCATCTGCTGTGGCATGGGCGCGTACCCCAACTGGATGTTCTTCTGCGGCTTTGTGGGGATGTTCATGTTCTTCTGTGCTCACTGGCAGACCTACGTCTCCGGGACACTTCGCTTTGGCCTGTATGTACAACTTATGAGAATCACCTTTTTCATGTTCGGTAAAGCTGTGGAGTTAAAAGTGTTGTTGCTTGTAAATGATGGAAACGCCTCATTTGTGTACCTTTGAAGGTACCGGAGGTGATCCTCCTACACTGTAGCAGTGAGTGTGCAGCTGCTGTCCTGTGCTGTCAATGCAGGGTGGATGTGACCGAGGTCCAGATTGCCATCATCATTATGTACCTCATGTCGGCCTTCGGTGGCGTTGGCCTCTGGGACACCAAGGTATGACCTCAGCAGGGCCACGCAAGTATTTGTGCATGGTGGTGGTGTGAAGTGAGCCAAGGTGGAGGGAAAAAGCACCGATGTGTGTAGCTGGCGACACGGCAGCACAATGAACCAGGAGACTGTTTCATGTCGATGTTTCGGAGGACTCGGCTTTTATCCAGCAAGAGCGAACTGTTTACACGTTGTACAGCTTCCCTGCTAAAAACGAGTCGATGTCAGGAGTCCCGTTTTTCTGCTACAAACACCGTACTTTACCTGAAAGACCAAGGAAGGTGTGCGAAGGGCACGGACGTGTGAGTAACAGCGAAGCACGAGACTCTCCTGTAGCTGCCTGTCACTTGAACATTATGCATTAAAAGCCACGATGAACAAGAACTCCAGTCCACTGTTACACTACTCCTCTTTGAAAAGAACCTCTGTTTTACTTTTGCTCTGCTGCCCACGGAACCTTCACTAAACTGCCTATGGGAAGGCAAGAAGGTAATTATGGGCTGCTACCGTCATGGCAACAGGTCATTCGTGGACATGACCTCGTTCAAAAAGCTGACACAGCTTCCCCTCCCACTGGCTTCTCTTCCCATTGTGCTCCGCATGCTCATGTCTTCCTCTGACTATTCACATGGTTTCTGTAACACCTGAAGAACATCATATCAAAACCTCATCTCTTTGTTCTGCTACAGCTGCCGGTTTTGGGGGTGAAACTGCACAGCTTCCCCATCCTGGGTATAATTGGCGGAGCCCTTTACTCCTGTTTCAACTACTTCCAGGTGATCCTAAGTGGCGGTGTGGGCAAGAACGGCTCCACTGTGGCTGTAAGTTTGTTGCCTTTTGAAACTTACTTTTGCGGTGATGTTTATGTGCGTCTTCTGGACACACTGTGTCGTCACGCTGAATGAATGCAGCAGGTAAACGGGCACCGATTGCATCGCGTGGCATTCGCTGCTGCAGCAGTTGCCTTTTGTAGAAACTCGTGCGGCGTTTGCGGTGTCTGTGGTCTTACTTCTAGCTGGGCATTTGTTGTGATGCTCTTTCTGCAGGATACCAGCGTTCTCTCACCAGGGCTTCACATTGGCCTCATCCTCACCATGGCCTTCATCATCTTTAAGAAATCATCCAGCCAACTGTTTGAGCTCCACCCCTGTTTGTACATTATCACCTTTGGGCTGGTCATTTCCAAGATCTCCAACAAGCTCGTGGTGAGTCGTCTGTCTTCTGTCCTCACGTAGTTGGGTTGTTTCGAATGTACAGGTGCATGCTGAAAAAAACACCTGAAAGGTGATGGACGGTGATGCGTTAACTACGGTGCTGAAGGCTCAGTCATTAGTAGACATGCAGCAGTACACGATTTTCACAAGTTTTTACTAAGGATATAAAGGCTGTGATACCCAAAGGTGCACGATGGAAGAATTCTGTGCTGATGCCAGTATCCGATCATCTGTGTAGCTATTGGCTGATGCTGATGTACATGTTTATAAAGACTGAGAAAAGTGGGACGAGAATTACAGGTGGGGGTTTTTATTTGTGTAATATATCGGTTTTGCAGACCGTATACAATCACTAAAATAAACGGCATCTGCTATCTGATCCTTAAATTGTGTAACTTTTCTCCTTTGATGGGGAAAAAAATCAGAAATAAGACAACTACTAACTTTTTCCTATTTTTTGCCACACCAGGCATGTTTTTGATATCAAACAGCAGCATCTCATCTTGCCTTGTTGCCCTTTAGCACCAATTGTTTGTTTCTTTTCATTGACTGTATTGAGTTTAAGCGAACGCTGTCCCACTGTCTACGAGAGGGTAAGTAAGTTAGTGAAAGTTTGTCACTTTGAGGAACTTGCACACATTTTCACACTGTATGTACTCCATGACTGTGGCATCCAAGATCGGTTTGAATTTTTGGCCCAAATCTGAGCTTCAGGCCAATGCTCATAAAATTGACAAGCAATTGTCGGCCGACAGCACCATTTTACTCCGATACACATGTAACATTAGCTCTCTTCACGTTGTCACTTTAGCTGTCAGATGGTGATGTTTTAGAGGGCCAAGTTGCATTTGCCCCCAAAAGCAAATCCTTGGGACTGTCCCCAATGCAGGTGGCCCACATGACCAAGAGTGAGCTGTATCTTCAAGACACAGCCTTCATCGGGCCTGGTCTTCTCTTCCTAAACCAGTACTTCAACAGCTTCGTCGACGAGTACTTTGTCTTATGGGCTGCTCTGGTAAGTTCCTCACCTTCTACTGCATCACACGTTACGTACGCCTGTATAGATGTAATTTTAACCCCCCCCCCCCATTACCGTCTGTATCCACCCAGCTTCTGTCACTGGTCGACCTGACGCGCTACTGCACAGGGGTGTGTCTCCAGATCGCCACCCACCTCCGGATCAACGTGTTCAGCATCAGCCCACAGGTCTACACCCCCAACAACTGATTGTTTGCCCAGCAGGAGGAGACCAAGGCAGGGGACGAAAGTGTCATCTGGCCACATAAGTCAGGAGATTATTAGGCCCCCACAGCCATAACCTGATCATCCTTGACTAAATGCTGCCATGAAACAACACTATTTATAGTTGTAATGTTAAATTGTTCATAGATGCTGGACATGACATCCCAGTAACTTAACTCTGACCGCTGGCAGAACTTTTTTCTTGACAGGTTACTGCAGTAGCTTGGATTATGTAGCAACCATTCGGAACCTGTTGTTCCAGGACTACACTGGCAGTTATCTGTCAAGAGGGAAAAGCTCATCTTTAAAAAGAGTTGCCTACTCATCTACCATACAGCTGCATTTAGAACTAAAATGGCACGAGTTCTCGTTATTATTTCCAGCGCAAACCATACGTTTAAAGAGCAGATGCTTGAGTGACAGTTGTGTCTCGCTTTCCATGTATTACAATGAAAAGGTCAGATACGGGTCAGGCAACTTGGTAAGGGAATGTGTACAAAGAAGTCAAACGAACATGTGAACCATTTTATTACAGTACTGACACTGGCAGCTAGTTCACTACAGTCTCTACATATTTAGCTTGGAACTGTTCAACACTACATTTTAACTACTACTGAAATTTCCATTTTAAATATTGAAAAATAGCCCATAATGTACAAAAATAGAATTACTTAGAATAACATGACAGGCTGGAATAACTACTGTGAAAATATCCATTATGCAGTGTATACGTTTATTATGAATTTTGCTGCAAACTAAATGGACATGTTGGACACAACCTATCGGAAAATAACTCTAGACCTTCCACTAGGAACATGCAATCATACTGTAAACCACAAGCCTGCTGATGTATAAGGGATTCTGTTACCATTTCCTATGACAGCAGAACAAGTCCTCTATTTTTCATATATCGAGCAAAAAACTGCAGCTCTGCCTGTGAACAATTTAGTGCACATGGCTGCCAGATAGCATTCCTGTGTTAGAGCACATGCTGTGGTATCAGAAGTAAAGAGTCTCCTCCCTAAGGGCTAAGTATACAAAACAAATTATCTCGTGGGTCCACAGCCGTAAGTTTTGCTGACAATTCATGTTAACATGGCATGGAGATGAGATGCTTGCAGTACCCAGAAAGCCTTTGATGTTGTCAACTGACAAAAATGAATAAATCAATGTAATATCAAAATTTAACACTTAAAAGATTGTTTAGACTTAACGTTTGCACTGGGTGTAGGTGTTGCTTTGCTCCACAAAGGTAAACAAACATACAACAAATATGAGCTATAATACATATGTTTGGTACTGTATATGTTTGTGGTAATCTGTACGTTCATAAGCAGGTACGATAGGTGACAGCATCACACAGCCATAGGATCGGTCACAGCTTTGATTATATATGGGCCAGAAGTGTCTTGGGGGGGCTGGAAATGAGCCATTCCTATAGTTCACCCTTGTTTTACTACAGTGCAGTAGATGAAGGAATACTGTCTGGATAAATGTTTACCATATGACCATTTGTTTGCCGTTAATGATTTATTAAACATCAACTACTCCTTTATAAAATAAACTTCTTAACAGGCGTGAACTGAATTAAGTCCTCTAGCTGCGTAACAATGAGCAGGTAAATGATTTTGTTGAAGGCTGTTCTTTAACAGATTAAACACCAGTTACTCACCATATTGCCACAGAATTTAATTTGCTTTAGTTAAATATTGTCTTTGTTACTGAGTAATAGCTATTGATTTTGATCAGGATGCTGAATGAAGGCTTAGTGTGATACATGTGTTCATGTAAAAGGGAACCACAGTGTGTTACAAATAAAGCCTGACTTACATAACACCGCTCGGCGTGTCAATATAGGTAACGCTGAAGGGTCACAGTTTGAATAGCACTGCCTTGGGCTGTGGTAACATCTGAACTGTCGTATCACTGGTGTAGGACGATGGATTCCTCTTGGTGGCGACGGGGCCTCAGAACAGCATGGACTGAAGAGATTTGCGCATGGTGGCCATCTCCTGCTGTTGCTGTGGAAGGCAGACACATTACTGGGGAGGACGGATGGGTCCAGAGCATTAGGCGCAGTAGGAATCACACTGTGATTACCATCCTCGTCTCCAAAGCTCACCAACACTTATAGCCACAAAGTGTCACTGGAGCCTGGACAGGTATAACTGTTACAGAGGCAAAGTTATCTTTGAACCCCGAAAAAGATACAGCTGTAATTTCTTGTATGTTTTTAACTGGTGAGATAAATCCCTATTTTTACACTGTTGTTAAGACTCACTGTGTCCATCATGATCTTCTTCTGCAGTACACCCATCTCCTTCTTGAGCTCAGCCTGGGCTCCTGTAAGGAAGGCCTGATGGGTCTTCTCCATTTCTTCCATGTTCTACATACACAAACAAACATACTTGAACATTTGCATCACCTCTTCTGGTAGATGCCCAGGGCATACAGAACTTCCACTGAAATCATTCAGTAAATTTCATCATCATCCTTGCTCACCTTAACAAACTGTTCATACAGCTGTTTCACAGACCTCAGTCTCTGGCTCAATGTGACTCGGGCCTGCTGAAATAGCTTCTGCTGTTGCCGGAAAAGGTTCTGCAGCCAACAGAATTAGTAGGTGCAGAGCAAAAATTCAGTTTTTACACGTGTCCTGAAAAATAACATGCATTATTTTTACACTAACTTTCGTGACAATTTCTACAATTCTGTATTGCAGCATTTTTTTTTGGGAAAATGCAAATGAGCAAGAACCTTCTGCTCAAATGTTCACTTCATTCATAACTAGTGTGTGTATGAGGCGTGTGTAACATAGTCAAACCAATACTTATCCACACGGGAGCAAAATCAAATCACTGTAAATTTACACAATATTTTCCCTCTGTGCACCGTGAGAAAAATTACATGAGGTTTTAGAATTGTACCAACATTCAACTTTTCCTCCTGTTCATTTGACTTCTGGACATCACTCTCCCACTGCTGGAGTAAAGAAAACACCTCCTGAGAGTAGTCCTGGGTCAGTTTCTGCCTGTGGGAATATAAGGAACACTGTACACCCACTATTCAACCCACTGGGAATACAGGGGCCTCGCTGCTACGGTCTGGGCTTCCTGTACCGCTGTCCCTGCTGTGCCTTCCAGAGCTGCTCCAGCTTCTGGTTGCTCCCCTTAAGTGAGGCCTTGGTTACTGCCTCCAGGCGCTTTTTCTTGGCCTGCAAGGCCTTACCGATGTCAGCTAAGGAGAGAATTAGTATTTAAAAAGAAGCACCTGTTGACAGCTATAAATTATCTTGTAGTGTCATACTACTTTTTCTAAGTCAAAGATGTTCTGAATGCTGCATGGTGTAAATATCAACCCACCCCTAATTGAAAGTCCAATACCACCACTATCTAGATGTTGTGCTAGTGACAAATTGTTCTTTTGCTTCTATACAGTAGTTCAAATTATGCCAACAACCACACATTAAATCAAGAGGCCTAGATTCACCTCCTTGAAAAGGTGAAAGAAACCTACTTACCTCCAAACCTCTCAAGCATACTCTGAACCTCATTCCTGCAGGGCAGAGTTGGATGAACATCATTAAAATACATTGTGATCAATTATGAGTATATTATACAACTTGAAGAATCTTAAGACAGCAGCAGACACAAGTTACATTACAATGAACACATGGCCCTAACCCCATGCCCAGGTTTACATCCTCATCTTCCAAAGGACACGGCCTTTTCTTGACTAGTTTCTCCACAGCTGAAGTTTCCTCTGCTTAGACAAGGGGAATGGCAACAGTACATTATAACACATTAGTGTTCAACAGTTTTTGCTTTCTGCTGGTGTTATGCACTACATTTCACCTAAGTCCCGTAGTCAACCAAAGACCTCTTAACAATTGTGGACATGAATCCGATTAACATTGCTTATGATAGGCAACAATGTAACTCGCCATTTATAACATAGGTTTTCTTATTTTATTTAGAGAGAGAGAGAGAAACTGCAGGAATTCATTGTGAAACATATTAAAGAATGCACGAATGTGCTTAAAGAGAGCTTTCTCGGTCAACACGACAACCTTCTCCCTCATCTGTCTCCAAGCAGCTACGGTCTTTCTTTTCGCCCTGCATGTCAAAGTCGAACTCCTCCATGGCGGCTTCATTCCCTCGGCTCAGTCTTTTGCCGGGTCTGCGGGTGAACGACATTCTCCGGGCCACCGCAGCGACGCCTGGCGGTCAGCAACACACACGCAGGACACGCCTGTACTTTCAAGTCCTTCGCCGAGCTTCTCGCTTCGTTTCCACCTCAACAAAACGGTTTCGCATATGATGGAAGACACGATAGATGTTTCACAGTGTCCTTCTGCGTAAATTAACACGCAACTGGTTATTATTTTTCCAACAAGTTAAACACGGAATTTAACAGCTTGACATGCGAGCCACCGCAAACACTCGGCTAACGCCACATACGGCCTTAGCGAACAAGTACCTTTTCATTCGTCGCTATTTAGGCACCGAGACAGAAATACTACTTATTTTCAACGATAAAAAGTAGTACGCATTTCGACGTTGTAAAACACGTCTTTGTGTCCTTAAACTAGCCTTCTAATACTGCCTACTATCTACACACATTTACCTCAGCTTTTGCACGTCTAACCTTGAAATTCTCAACAAGACATAATTACGTTAATAGATTAAATGAGTAGAAATACTTCGGGAAAGACGTTATTTTTGACGGCGATGGCTGGTAACTTACTACACAAGAGCCACTGGCGCGCGCACAACCGACCTGAGGCGCGCTGAGACTCCCGCGCAAACGAGCGCGAGCTGCGCTTAATCTCGGAGGAAGTCGGGAAACTTCGCTGGGAATGTAAAGTGAAAAGATTTAAAGTATAAACTAACAGAAGAAAACTTGAGACACGGACCACTCTGACAATACTGTAACATAAATAGAGCTGCAGAGCAAATGCACTCTAACCTATGTTCTGCAAGGACAATAATTAACACTGTGGAACAAACATGGCAAATAATCTAGAACTTTGTTTTTTACTGTCAAATTGTGCAGATGGACGTTAACATCCCAATGAACTATTAGGTTCCCTAAGACCTGCGTGTCTCCCAAATCCTGACCTTAGCACTTGTTCCATTTGGCAGCAGCAAGTTTACATTGTCATGCACATCCCTTACTACATGTAAGTCTTTAAGTTGATTTTATTAACCATGACATGTAACCACTGCAAAATACCAAGACAAGTCTTTCATGTCGTTTACGCGCACACACACACACACACACACACACACTCGAGAGATCAGTGACATGTACATCAAGAGATGGAGTGTGACTACTGTGTGTGTGTGTGGGGGGGGGGGGTTGTTATTGTGCAGAATGGGAGCTGAGAAGGAAAACGTTTTAAACAATTATTGGGAATACAATTTAACAATCAAAACAACAAACAAGACTTCAGATGCACAGCTCAAATTTTCCATTACATTACAAAACTCATACAATCACATGGCTATTTACATGCAAAAGACATCTGAATTTCAGACACAAAAGTAAAGCAAAGCTCCCGTGCACATGTGAAATGCATGGCTTTTCAAAAGCAGTACCACCAAAAGGTCTTAAAACACAAAACACACCTTAGGTGCGACATCCATCTTTTTTCTCATACAATGTGCAAAAATTAGTCCAATATAACATTTTAAAAGGCCGTGCTTGGACAGTAAAGTGGAAGAGAGCAGAAGACACCTGGATGAAGTCTGCTGAATTCACAGGGAATGTGTTCAATTAAGTCGCACCAGAAAAGGCACTTGCGATGGAGCAACTGATATATAGCTTCCCATTGCATTTTAACCAAGTCCATCCACAGATGTCCCAGCAGCAACTTTAAGGCAGACAGGACTTTAAAAACATTTAAAGTCTGATAAGAACCGTTCAAGTTCCTGGATGACTGTTACCATAATTTCAGTACAAGGGTGGCCCAGTGTCCAAAGAAAGATTCCAGCTTTCTGAGGCCGTCATCCACAGCTGGCCCATCACACAGGTCTCCAACACCAAGTATCCCGTATGCCTCCAAGAACATTTCTTGCAAGATAGCTGTCATTTAAAACCCAAGTGGTCAGTGACACTGCCACAGGATTCTTCCTCCTATTGGTCTTGCCACTGCTAGGACAAAATGCACTTCTCTCCTGCCCCTGACACCTGCTCTCATGGTCCGGTCTGAAAATTATCAAGACAGAAACTCCTTCATACTCGCTCCGGGTTGCTGTCCTTGTTGATCCTTCGTCTCGGCAACAGTCTGCGCTTCAGGAGGATCAGCTGACAGGATGCAAGTACAGACCAGTTAGCCACATCTAAAGAGCATTAGGTTAAGAAAACTTTTAGCATTACTGTTGGCATGTAAACACCTCAGATTAAACCAACCTCAGCTGTCAGGGACAGACTGACGTTGTTTAAAAAAACTCATTTCAAATTAAATACATTGTAGGTGGCTTCTCTGAAATGTTAGCAGCTGATATAAAAAAAACTATTTCAGGCTATCCACAGTATATGTCAAGTGTATAAAAATAACTGCTTACACACAAAACATGCCTACAGCTGCTAAAATGTACAATATCCTAAAATTAACCTTTTAAACCACATACTTGCCCTGCGGCCTTGCTAAAAATAAAACTGGTAGCAACCAGAAAACCTGGGGAAGAATGTAGTAAAGAGGCAAGAAAGGTGGAAGTAGAGAAAAGAAATCTATGTCAGAAAGCAGGTCTCCATCAGAGGGGTGACATTATCTAACATGTTGACTTACAAAATATATGTGTGGCTCTGGACTATAAGGCCTTGAGTATTTTGCCTCTTTCACTGTCAATGGACACACAAGGGCAAAGTTGGATTATGAAGCGGTAGATTTACCTGTTCAGCGAAGAAGGAAATTACAGTAAAAACCACCAATGTCACCAGTACACAGTGAGTCCAGAACTTCAGCTTGTCCCGGTATACACGCCTGTAACATTAAAAATACTGATGTCACTACATACATGCCCAACCCAGACCCATGTGCACATATCACTTCAACACACATGCACGCACGCACGCACACACACCTGGCTACATTACAATTGAGGGAATGTATTAAGATTTGATCAACGTTAGAACACGAGCATTTATTTTGTCTTTGTACTGGTTTTCTTGGGGTAGCTATCAGTTTCTCACTACATGTCATCAACAGTCCTCTGCAATCATGAGCAGGATGGAAGCTGGAAAGAATTTTGTGGGGATCAGGAACGTCTTACAATCTGGGCCTAATGACTCTTTTCAACAAGCTCAGTTGAATGCAGACATCAGTGTATTATAGAATGGTTTTCAGTTTTAGCTTTGCCCTGTGTTTCTGTGTTAGCCCCCTGAAAGCCTTCCTGGTCCCTGGCAGTGGTTTAGTTCTGATGAGTGTTGACAACTCACAGCTCTCATGTGATCCCCTGTGCTGACAGGGAAGACTATTAATTATTCTCCTATAGCAGAGGAGGCAGTTCCTTAAGACTTCATAAATCAACAAGAGGACAAAAAGTGCACATGCACACACACAGGAAAAAGCAAGACGACGTTGTACGACGCTCATGCACAAAAACACCTCAGTAAGCAGACAGTGCACAAAATATCCATACACAAAATGTCTCACATTGATCAGCCTTCATCACATACTGAGCAGACATGCAAGTTACACAGAATCAGAAACCTGTGAGACAGAGTAACTATTCTAAAACTGAAAATGTTTCATGGGTTAACTTATCTGCTCAAATGAAACTGAGTGATGGTCCGGGTGTTTTCTTCTCCGTGAATCTTACCATTCCTGTAGCTCCCCCATGTGGAGAAACCGGTTGCGGTACTCTCTGGGCAGCTCAAACTGGGAGGGGATTGGGAACATAGATTCATAGAAGTCTCTAAGCACAGCCTTCACAGTAGAGGCATCCTTATGGCTGTGGTCAATGTTATCATTCAGACAGATGAACTTCCTGTAGAGAATGGAGGCACAGAAAGTCACAAAGAGGTACCAGGTTTAAAGCAGTTGTGGAGACAGATGGACACATTTGAAACAAGCCACTGGGTTCTCACTTGCTACAGAGAAGAAAAAAAAATTCATTATTCACCTGGGGTTCTTTCTAATATCATCGAGCTGGCCCACCACATGCGATACATTGGTCCGGACCATCTTGAAAGCAATCTCTTCTTCACCCATGATTTCAAACCTGTTCAAAAGAAGTGTAAGCACTGCTTTTTGCCACCTTAAGAGGTCCATAGGTTACATGCTGTATGTACGTTAAAGAAGCAATTCTCAAACGGATAAAGAAGTTGATACATGTTTACAGCACTAAAGCAAAAGTCCTACTCCAGCTGCACATTCTGCATGGAGAATACCAGGTTGACTCACTTATACTTGTTCTGGTCTCTGAAGGCCTTGTGTATGCGCTCTGTGATGGGTTTGCAGTTAACAATGAGACCTTTAGTGACTGGAGGCTGTGGAAAGAGAGAAAAGTTTGTCAGTTTTCACTTCTAAACTCAACCTACTCCTACTGAGAAAGATAATGACTGCCAAGTCAAGCCCAAACAAGAATGAAGATTCATAAATTAACAAAGGTAATAGGGGGCTAAGACAGGGGGCAGAATATAGAAGAGCAGAAGAGTACAGGTAAGTTTTTTGAGCCCATGGATCCCCATTGAGAAACTCACCATGCTCGGATCATAGTAAGCTTCCTGGGTTGGGTTGATCATGTGCAGCTGAGTGAGGTTAATGGGCAGGGTCTTTGAGCAGTTGATTAGCATTTGCTCCAGGCCTGTCAAATCCTTTACAGAATACAAGGGAATATGTTATTTATCATATGTCTGAACAAATTAGATCCAGTTTCCAAGTGCAGGAGATGTAGCTTCATTGGTATAAAAGGATGATAGCTTCACTTACACCTATATTTGTAAGTTCTGAATTTAGTGTTGAGCCTCCTACTGCTCACAAGGTCACCATCATTTCTGAACTGATTCCAGACCATACCTGAAGGCTGAGTGGCAGCTCGTGAATGCGCGTGGCCAGTGTGCGGATCTCCCGGTCTGACAGAACGCCCGAGTGGTCAGTGTCAATTTCATCGAACACCTCAGAGATGTTGAGTTGCTGGTGGGCGCTCATCAGAAAGTAGAAGTAGGAGAAGGCAAACTGCATGTCCTCTGAGTGGCGCACTTTGTGAGAGGAGGTCTTATCAAACTCACTGGGAAACCTGAAATACAAATAAAAATGCAATGAATGATACCTGTATAATCAAATTAAGCACTCAAAATAAGAAATCTTAATGTGGATATCTGAGATACCAAAATCATGATGAAAATACATTTGATCAAAAACTTTATACGTATAAAAGCAATAATCACCAGAAACTTTTGAGTACTTTTAACTTTGAGTACTTTTCTCAACACCCACCAGCCCCATTCATACTGGGACTTTCAGCATCTTATTCCCAGCATTTCAGCTTATCTCAGTAAGTTAACTCTCTGAGGTTCAGCTCTCACACCAATCAGCCATCCGCTCCACTGATCCAACCTATTTTAGTCTGTTACACTCTATATCTTCACAACTAATTTGTTTTTTTTTAAAATTATTTCTAGCACCAATGCCTCACCCTTATCTGGTTATAAATATGGTGGAATGAGCTCCTTCTCTCCCTCAGAACTACTTTAATATTTAAGAAGGGTTTCAAAATGTCTGTTTTGGACACACTTCTCTGTTGATCTCTTGAATGCTCCATAAAACTGTAATAATGTCATCTGTCATGACCCTCTTTGTATTTCTTATCATTTCAAATTCCTGTCAACATCAAATGGGCAGCTGCTTGTGTAAAGTGCTCCAGCAACATCAGTGGTACTGGACCAACTGATTGTGTTTCGATTTTTTTTTTTTTTTTTTTGCGTGCGTCAGTAACCCTTCACCTGTTGCGAAATTCACTTTTTTCCCCTCTGAGTTGGTATTGTGCTTTGGAGAAAAGCATCTGTAAAATCAATAAATGTAAATGCATCTCTCATTATTTTTACTAAAGAAAAACAGAGGCTCTGCTTACATGTCCTGAAGCTCCTGCATGATGAGGCGGTCTATCATGTGGGGCATGTGTGCAGGCACTTTGCGTGAGGTAAAGCCAAACTGGCCATTGAGTAGTTTGTTGACATAGCGCAGGGAGTCAGCAAAAGTGTCCTGCAGCCGCCGGCTTGTGGCAGCGCTGCTGGTGTGGAACACTAGCTCTTTTTCCAGTCGTTCACCTTCCTGCAGCAGAGTAATAGGACATGTTTCTGGGTTGTAATGCACAGACAGTGAATGAAAAAAACTGCACTGAAGTGAACACTTTCCCACCTCCAGCAGATCCTGGAAGTACTTCCTCCTCTCCCAGGGGAGGAATCCTCGGTCTGCTGAAGTGTAGTGATGGAGCTTCCGCCCTAGATGGATCTGGCCTTCTGACTTCTGGTCCATGGCTGCTCCTCGGACTTTACCCGGTCCCCTTTTAGCACCTTCTGAGCCCTTGACTCTGGAGCTAATACCCACCAGTGCACTGAGGGATTTGGCTGCTGACAGGCCTCTTGTAGGCACAAGAAGTGAATCATGAACATTATCCGAAGGCTGGTCATCAATGTGGACCTTGATCTGCTCCAGGTGCCTTAGCTTATTTGGCCTGGCAGTCAGTGAAGGTACTGCATTCCCCTGTTCTCCTCTGTCTTCCACCCGCAGGTGTTTATTTGACTCATGAGAGTCCACATTCCCCGTGGCTTTGACCTGTTTTACTCTTTCATGAGCTGGTTCAAGTGACAGATGTCCAGCTGATGCCCTGAATGCTTCTAGCAGTGCTGTCTTGGTGAGATTGAAGCCCTTGAGTGTGATATCCCCCATCAGAAGTTTTTCTTCCAGCTTCTGAAGTTGACTGCGAACATCACTTGACAACAAGGACATGTTCAGATTAGGCACCTTCACAGCCACTTCTCCCATAACACGTTGGGGTCTTTTATGGATTCTGGGACCACGCTTCTCCAAAGGGATATCTTTGAAGGGTACCTCAAGTTCTTGAGCCCCTTCAGTAGGCTTGGCTTCCATGTTGCCATTTCTCTGGCCATCATCAGAAGTGTTTGACCTAATGCCCTCACGGGTATCCACATCAACAGTAAAGATCATTGTGAACTCATGGTCATCAGACCCCTGGAAGGTAAGGTTGTACTGGATCTGGGTGGCGTTCATACCACTGTGCAGCAACAGGTGAACGGTCCGCCACTTGTTAGCCACAGATGTGTGACGCACCACAGCATTGTCACTGACCTGGGCCTCAGAAATCCTTTGGCCCACAGCAGCAAAGCTGAAATAGGGCCTGGTCTCGCCACGGGGCAGAGAGTAGTGTGTTTGGTTCTTCCGCAGCGTTACCTTGTATAATTGGCCAAAGTGATCTAAGAAGAAAATGCATAATGAAAATGGGGAAAAAAATATGAATGGGCCCAGTGCGCACATACTGTGGCATATGTTCATGCATGTAAATGAAAAAAACAGAAACCTTTTGGCACTCACCTTGTCCACAGTCCCCCACATCAAACCCACAAGACAGCACGTTACAGGCTTGGTCACAGAATTTGTCTGCCAGCCAAGAATTGGCACATCCTTGGTTGCAGTAGGACACCCCCCCTACACCACCCAGCCCCCCTGCAAATTGCCAAGGCTGTCCATTCCCAACTCCTGCAACTCCAGCCATAGCTCCAGGACCATAGCGATTGCTCCCCACTGCTCCTGCAGGAAGATGAGAAACTAAATTCATACCAAATGACATCACATGTAGAGGGCTGGCCACAACCAAACTATTACATCATTCACAAAGGGGGTACAATAGACAAACTAAATGTTTATCGACTTGACAGTATTGGGAGGACAGTGAACAAGAATCCATTTCTTAATAGATTGTTTACCGTCTTGGTATGAAAATAAGGTTTTTTTATTTCAAGTTAAAAAACTAACTGCTCTTGATGGCTTCTTTTTTGGGAGGCAGAATAAAATAAGGGGATTGTTAGTATGAGAGGATAGAAGGACCACTGCTCACCAAGACAGTCCCCACCATCCCAATCACAGGCACTGTTGTTACACGCTTTGTCACAGTAGCCATCCTTTATCCAGGACCCAGGGCAACCTTCTGCACAGTTTGGCACAGGCCAGGTCAGGTAAACCTTCATGCAAGACAGGTGAAAAAAATCAAATTGGGAGCTCCAGTTATACAGGCATTTAAACTTAACTAAACTAAATTATGGCAGATGCTTTAATTCTAAGCAAACAGAATTAAAGCAATTACATGGTTTATTACTTAAACAGCTATAAAATGAATAAAAAAAAAACAAAGGCAAACTTTGACAGAGCAGGTGCTTCTGCTGAAAGTTAAACCTGCTGATCTCACCTTCTGTCCTTTGGAATGGCTGTAGAAGTCATCTGGCCAAACATCTTTCCCAAACATAACGTCATCATTGAGATAGATAAACTTGCGTGAGAGGCCAGGAATGCGGTGGATGTGCGTTTCGATGGCAGGTGAGCTAAAGGTGGGCAGGTGTGAGGTATTCCGGAAGACTTCCTACAGAGAACAGGAAATGAACCAACCAGAACAAGCCTACATGGCCAATGCTGGTGAAGTGAAATATCTAAAATGGTTACTTGGTATGCTTACTCTATAAGGACAACAAAAATGAACAACTGCTGAAAACAGATTTTCTAAAGTTAACTCAGCCCACTACCTAAACTGGTTCCTATGATGTACTCAGTAGAGATAAATTTGTCAGGGATACACCACTTTTGGCCTGGTTCTTCTCAAGTCAAAGGCCACAAGGCTCACCAGGTGCATTATGACCTCTCAGATCAAAGGTGACAGGACAAGTAACCTACATGGTCTCTTAGGTCAAAAGTTATTTGGCTCACCTGGTGTGTAACAACTGTGACACGTGGGTTGTCCAGGTTGAGCCAGGAAGGAATCTGACCATTGGTGACAATAAAAATGTGGCGTACCCAAGGGGCATGTCTCTCCACTGAGCGCAGAGAATAGCGCAGCTCCTCATTGTCTTCAAAGCGACTCGCTGAAATATCCTCATCCTGCTTCGACTTTTGGAAGGACAAGAATCAGCAGTAATGAATCATTTGTCACACAACTAGGACAGGTAACAAGAGGCTCAACAAACAACAAGGGTCAATGGATTACAGTCCTTTCAGGAGCAACTATGTGTCATACCTGGCTGATAGCACTGAGGTCCCAGAACAGGTAGGCAGGGCTGATGGTCAGCTCCTTGCCCCCCAGTGTCAGGTTCTTGCGAGCCTGCTGGGTGAGGTCAAAGAAGTCTTGAGGGCCATTCAGATGCAGCAGCGCAATGCTAGCCTCAGAATAGAGCTGCAGCTACACAGAAAAAAACACATACACACCATTACAAAAGGAAACGTGTTTCAACACAACACACAAACAACATGGTAAATAACACATAAAACAACACAGCCCCTCAGTAGGTTTTCATTTCAGATTTCAAACATCATGAAATAACTCATGTTTTGTGCTTTACCAACTCACTCCATGAATGAAATATTGTTACTTACAGTAAACACATCGTTTTAGAGAGGGTGGCGTGAACCATCGAATAACTTGAAGTGTAAAAATGTTAAGGTTAAAGGGAGGTTACAATAGCGTGAGACACAGCAAACAGCTTGGTTAACAAAACCACTGAAGACCCCTCTTATAATGGTCACATAGTATGACAGAAACAGAATAACCGAGTGACAGAATAATGAAATTGCATGGCAGAGGAATGACAGAGTGACCTGGAAGCATTAAGAAACATTGCAGTGTTTGTCTGCAGCGCGGTCTGGTGACAGACTGCCACCCCTTATTCATCTTAGACAGGACCAAAGCTACACAACAGGCTCAGCACTGCCCATAACCCCAGGCAGTTCTAGCCAGCATGGTCTTCCCTGCATCGACAGGAAAGGGGCCTTGAACTCTGGGGTGTCCCACATTCCCTCCATAGCATACCTTTCAGCCATTCCTGGAAAATGATATCAGATTACCCGCCTGTGGAGGATGGGCCTTGCCCTAAGGTGGTTGGGTCTGTCTCTCTCGCGGCATCTTGGGTGTGCCCTGAGGACTTTGGTCACTCTGCCATTCGGATTCCATATGTTCCATGTCTCTCATCACTCACCCCTCATTACTGATATAAATGGCTCCCAACATTTTCCTGACACCAAGAGCCCTTTCAGTCATGACTGCACTGTGACTGTACTCCTCCCAGCACAGATCAGTTTCCTAGAAACAGTTTTAAAAAAATACTGTCTAATTTTATTCCCTATTTAACTAAACACAGTGAAGACGATTTTTTTTGTCTGAAGTTACCAGGGTCTTGAAGCTGAAATCACTGCAATTCAGCAAATGCTAGAATTCTATAGCATTTATCTACAACACTGATAAACTATATTCTAATGTCCTACTGTGCTAACAATGGACTATATGGGCACACCATAACACACCAGCAAGCGGCAAAGGCCACATCCCTCCGCGGACACAAGAATCAAGGCCACCCTCTAGATCAGATTCCCAATTTTATTTCAGGCAAGGTAGGTCAACATTTCCATCACTGTAGCATGGCTCTCTGGCAGGATGGAGACATTTAACATTCCCATAAACCCTGGCGTTTAGTGCCAGAGGTGGCTGGTACGGTAGCGGGGTGGCATTCCTGTGATTGAAGAGTGATGATATGCCAATGACTAGTTTAACCTCGCCTAGATGCAAAATGGTGCACTCAGAACCTCCCATGAAACATTAACACAATCACAGGGATGTGTACACACACTGCTGTCTGACATGCATCTGGTAAAAATTCTGCAAGTTTTGGATCATAAATCATTCAGTGACTGTTTTTCCCGTGTTGATGAATTGTTTCATCAGTAGCACTGTCAGTTTAAACATGGTCTCCCTCTAAAATGCTCTGAGTTCTGTAATGTTGTGCTTCATGAACAATTCAACACACTACCACCTCAGCTCCCGCGAACAGGAGTATAGAATCATAGGCCATCACAACCCCTCTTGTCTTCTCAAACAATGGAAACCAAATCATACCTTGGGATCACAAAAGGGGAAAGAAAGAGGACAAGCACCTTATTCAATCCATTTCTCATAGGACTGTAACTAGCAATCCTTTGTTCACAAATTTAGGTTGTTAACCCGCATGCTTCCTGCAGTCGGCTACATAAGCAGAGATTAGTGTATTGGCCCAAGAGTAGCTCACTAAACATGAGCAGGGCATGGACTGGCGGGGTGAAGCGCTCAGAGCTCGAGGCCGAGGATGGCAAAAAACCCCACTGACCTTCTCCACATGCCCTGGCGTCCTGCCACTTCAAACAGTTGTTCTAAAGTTAACCCCCACACCCCCATCCGTTACCCCAGTTCAGGTTTCACCCTAATACCCTGTGCCATTATCACATGACAGCCCCAGATATGAATTCACCAACTAGAGGGTGGGATGCAGCAGGGGGGGTAATAATACAGTAGATTTATTGTATTTACTCAAGAACTGCAAGAGAAAATGGTAAATAAGTAGACAAATGTATCATTTTCAAATAAAGGTCTATGACACAAACAACACATACAGGATTCCTGGAGAGGCACATGTGTATGTTTTTAATGCTGCCATTTTAATGTTTTCTCATATTAAAATGACATGTTTTCATAAATTCAGCTGTTGGAATGAAAACCCTGATGAAGGTACACTTTGTATCGGGCTTTGTATCTCTCCTGCAGAGTATGTCTGAAGGAAAGCTGTATTCGAGAACGTATCATACTAGAATACACACCTCTTCCCTGTTTACAGCTTGTTGTTAGGCCAAAAATTTGGCTTAAGTTTGGTGCTCCCCTATGACATTTTTAAGCTACCCATGTACCCAGACTCATCTTGAAATAAGTTTTGTAAAAATATCTAAAAGTATATTTTTTTTAGGTGAAAATTGTTCGAGTTAGAATGTTTTCAAGCTGAACTTTGTATAAAAACTCTCTATCTCTAATGTATGGCTATTTTGAAACACATTTTGTGTCTTGCTTGTATTGTTCCTGATAGGTACCTGTAGCAACTGGTCTACAATAAAATCTAACTGTGCCTGTGTTCATACCATGCAATATATTATGCCATCTAAGTTCTGAAAACTTATCATAACACCCAAAACCATGAGTGGAGAAATACCGAATAGCCCATCCAGCGTGAATGAGAGGCATGTGTGGTGGCTTTTGTGTCCAAACGTTATTAGTAAATCTCCATTGCTGTACAGGGAAAAGAAGAAGAAACAGAACGATGATGTTTCATTAGCTATATAAGCATCTTACAGTTTTAGTGATATTTAGGGAAATTAGTTGGTTTTTTTTGCTGGGTTGAAATAAATTATCGTTTTTAAAATAAAAATGAATAAAATAAAGGACTGCTTTTTTACATTTTCCCAGTTAATGTCTGGTTTTTGGGAGCAGATTAGGAACGTAAACCAGGGACCCCGTGTGCAGCAAGCCTTGGAACTGAGGGCCAGGGCGGAACATAAAATGCACAGAGAATTCCTCACCCTCATGGGGGAAGGGCCAGGGAGCATGGCAGGAGCACCAGTGAAATGTGAGAATGATGATTTTATAGGATTAATGGCAAAAAAGAGACATAAAATACTTAGTAGACTATGTACACGTGCAACTCAATGTTAGAGCATAAGCACCATGAGGAAACGCTGCTAAACGGGGTATTACTGTACTCTGGTATTTACTAGTATTACTACAACCAATCAACCGCAACATTAAAAAGCCACTGACAGGCACAGATAGGGGCAGAAGTCTCCCCCTGCAGATGGCTTTCCGATGGCCACGCTGCCCTCTGCTGGGATTCATCATCAATGCCACTGAGATCACTACAGATGTTATTTACTGTCCGGTGGTAAAAAGGCATCACAGCCCGGGAAAAGACCCACAGCTGCAGGTCTTTAAATAATCTGGCCCTACTTGTACACATCCCTGTAGTTGCAGATCACCTGTGAAACAGAAGTTTGTCTTCATGAGACAAAGACACTAGATTACAAGTCTGCAAAGTATTACTCTTTCTAACCATGCTGTCATTGGACAGAGTCTAAATCCTGGGATCCTATTTCAGAAATTGTGGCAAATTACAAGCCCAGGGGTTCTTACCTGTTTGATCTTGCTGGTTATGGCTGTTGGCAGCTTGACCCTCAGTTGTTCAGTCTCCTTCAGGGATGCTGGAAAACCACTCAGATAAGCCAGAGTCTGCAAGCGCAGCACACCAGGGGCTTCCTTATCTGTAGTCTGTCACAGAAAAGCACAAAACAGAAGCCCAAGGGCCATTACACAAGGATCATATGTATAACATAAAACAACTGCTGTGGAATCTTTTCAAAAACTATTAAACTATATAACCTATTAGTCTCAATATTTCCCTACGTCTCTTCACGAAACCGATGCTCAACAACAACAGGACTCACCAGGTACCCTCGTGAGATGGAAGATTTGAAACCAGCATTTTGCACACCTATGCAGGCTTCATCAGCTAGGAGATGGGAAGAAGAGTGAAAGAGAGCGACAGAAACAGAGAAAGTGAAGGGAAGAGGAATGGAGGTTAAAAAGGACGTGTTTACTTACACCGGTAATTTGAAAAACACACTAGCAGAAAAGCTGCATGTTCAGTCCCTGAGGGACCCACAATGTAGTGCACCAGTGTGTGGGTACCTTCAGCTTGCGAGTGGAACATGACGACAGACACACTGGTGGAGGGGTTGCGAGGCCTGGCCACCTGCTGTAGATGCTTGGCCGAGGCAAAGGCTGGATAAAGTGAAGGCAGCTCCTTCAGGGTCAGGTTGGATGGAAGGGCAGGGTCCAACACCAGTATGGGTGCCACAATGCAGTGGGACAGCAGGCACTCTGGCTTCTCACTGCACAATGTCCACGCAAAACCGTCACCCAATCAACACTTTAGCACAACATCAACACCACTGCAGCATTAATGCAAACGTATGGAAAAGGCTGTCTGAAGATGTCCTCACATTTCTCGCGCGTCTCACATTCCACACTGAGGTGGCAACCACTGTCCTACTGATGTTTGCCCTTTCTTCGCTGCACCCATATCCCAGTCTTTGCTCTCAAAGGAACTTAACAAGTTCCTGCATGAGGCCCTGTTTGTTAACCACACTTACCTGATCTTTGGCACTTCAGTTGTATCGCTTGCATTCCTCCCAAGTTGCTCCCTGTGTTAGAAGACACATTTCAAACTCTTGTGTTGCCTGAGCACAGAATTAGTGTCTGTGTCAATTCAGTTTCACTTTTATCCATCAAACCTTGACTGTTGTTCAGTGCTGTGTTACCTGTTAGAAAGAATGCTGTACAAAAATAAATTAAATCAAACTGAATTGAATTCAAATATCAGAAGTGATTTACACAGGTAATAATTTTACCCATTTGTAAAATAAGATATCTTGCTGAAGAACTGAAAAGAGCTGGACTTTCACCCCATCCTCATCAGATTATACAGATGCTCCATAGACAGCATCATGATCTGCATATACATCTCGGTCTGGTATAGGAACTGCTCTGCCTGTGGGGAGCTCTGCAGAGAGCAGTGAATACTCACCATCCAGAGAGCTCACAACATCAGGTAAGATAAATAGGTAAAGGAAAGGTAAATAGTAATAACGCATTATATATCATCAAACTGTATTACCTTTAAAGTGATTGCATTTAATATGTAAGTACCATTAGTGAGATCGATCAGGTGGATGCTGCAGAGAGCAATGCGCCAGTCATAGTCCAGTGGAAAGGAAAAAATATGTCAGTAAACTTTAAAAGTACTTTCCTATGTATTTTTAAGAAATGATTTGATATCGGCATCAGCAAGAATTCCCATATCAGTGCATCCCTAGTTTTCAGGTACCTGGGGTAAGTTTCACTACACAGGACGAACACTATGTTTGTTTTCAATGAATGAGACCAGTGTCTGTGAGTTTACTGTTAGGTCAACTTGGTTAGAACCAGTGGAGAGCTGCATCATGGTGTGCGCCATTCTGTGGGGACTTCAGCCAGTTGAGGGTACGATACCTCAATGCTCTCTGCTCGTCCTCTAGCTGCTCTCTCACAGCACGCAGCTCCTTCAGCAGAGAGGTGTCAGTGCCATTGACCCAGGTGTACACCACATCAATAGGCATGGGTAAGCACAACCTAGTGCAACAGACAGTAACATAATCATGCAAGTCACATCAACCAGAAACAAAAAATTTTATTTCTAGGAAGTAATAATATGATGCAACCTTAGACAAAAACGGGAATCAGCAACTTACACCAGCAAAACAGAACTGGCATCAACTAAAAGTACTGTGAGACAACAAAGCAGGCACAAAAAAGAATCATTATCAAACAATACTGGGTAAAAGGAAGTCAAAATAATGACTGATATTGTGAGATCAAGCTGTTAGGGCCTTTGATCAGGAACTCACCGGTTCTGAAAGGACTTCCCTGCCACGTTGTCGCGATAGGAGTCAAAAAGCACATGGTACTGATCCCGACTCCACTCCACAACAACCTGCAGGACAGCAGCACGGTTAATGGCCGACCGTCAGCACAAAGGAACTAGAACATGTAGTACCTGTATAAATAATTACTGTATATATTCACAGTAACATTTACATTTATTAATGTAGCTTTTCTACAGAGCAACTTATAATGTTCACCTAGATACAGTGAGTTAGTCTTTTGCAACAGAGTTGTTTTACTGAAGCATTACAGGGTGAGCACCTTGCTCAGGGGTACAATAGGAAGAGGGATCTGAACTTCAGTGGGAGTTGTGGCTCTGACAAATCTGCCACTATAACTGTAATGTATTATGGCTTTATGACAAAACTGCATGCGACTGTTTTAAGATGAATGTTCATTTACATTAATGCCAATACGGTTTATATACTAGTTTGTTTCTGCTCACCAGGGGTGAAAATACCGCACACTAAAAGAAGAGGAAGTTCCACGTGAACTGACCTCTGTTATCATTATTGCTATTATTATTAAATGATTATTATGATCATGGGCAGAGGATGAAACCCAGTTGCTCACCTCCCCGAACTGGAACGCAGAGACGATCATGAGCACGACCCCCGCGAAGCACAGGTACAGTCCATATCGGTGGGACAGGCAGGTGTACGTCTGCCTCTGCACGAGCTTCAGCACGGAGTTGACGACCACCATGACTGCCATCCATCCATCCACTCCGCAAGCACCGAGCAGCGGCTGCTTCAGCAACAACCGGCGCTGTGACAACACATGAAGCGCTGCCCAAGTTGCAGCTTCCCACGCGTTTACGGTCCAGTAACCTCGTCACCTGACCGATGGGAAAACAGTCACCATCAGACTGGCCTCAGTGCACTTCCGCACTCCGTCACGTGGCAAAAAAGGGCGGTGTTTCTGTTCACTGCCCCCTGGCGGCGGGCAGCCGACTCCACGCCTCATCCGCGCTACAATTAAGGAAACTAAACGTAATATAGATGTGCCAAAAAATGTGAGGAACTGATAAACGTTAAAAACCTTAAATTAGTAAACCTAAAATTGGTAAACCTTAAATTTAGTATTCTTTTCACATACACCGTCCAAGAAAATTTGCACAAGCGAAGCAGGTAAAGGATGTTTTCATATTCCGATTTTCTGTAATTGTCGTACACACAGTTAACTGGTGTTCCGTCTTATTTCATTTACAGAAAACAAGAAAAACAGACCACGCAGACGGTCGTCTACAGTCCACAAGTACAACGAAGTTAAAGTTTTCCGTTTTGGTAAATAAGTTCAAAGGGGATTAAACAGCGCATAATGCCACGTAGAACAAGAAATACATACACAGCGATTCATTATGTAGCGGAAACAAAACGGTAGAGACCACAGAACTGGAGTTCACCACGTTGCTCACCTGCGACAGCAGTTCTTACTACTCTCCCTTCTTTCCCAAACTTGCGCCTGTGTGCAGAAATAAGAGTGAAAGAGAGGTGGGTAAAATCATAACTGTGCAGAAGAAACAGTAAATCACACAGTTGGCTGTAGCCGATAAGGTTTGGCGAGAAGAAGTGCAATGAGGAAGAAGTAGCTGCGGTCACCAGTGCAATTGAACTTGAGCAGAAAACGCGCCTCTCGAGGGCCAGATCACAGTGATGTGACACAAAGGACACATTGCTGATCAGCGCTCACGAGCCAACTTTGGATCTGAGCCTGGACCTGGACCTGACCCTGAACCTGGAGCTGGACCTGAACCTGGGGGGACCCGCGCCGACATCATGGTCTGGTTCATAGAGGGAACCTGCTTTCTGCCCACCTTCCTGGTCATCTGGTCCTCCAGCACCTTCATCGTGTCCTACGTCGTGGCGGTGCTCCGGCGCGATGTCGACGTTCTCGTCCCCTATATAAGGTAGTTTTCTGTTCTTTCTTCACCGAAGCGAGCCTGTAGTCGTCGCCTATTAGAAGTGGAGTAGAATAAAATGTGTCCATAGTGATTATGATTTGCACACAGTAGCGCAGTGAATTCCCATTCTCACCCCGTGTTACTGTACTTTTCTGGGACTTTGTGTGTTTTATGGTGTGAAGGCTCAAAGTACGAAAAAACTTACTTTCGTTTTCCCGAACTGGGATTTGACGGGCAGATTGCAGCGTTTATGGAGGCGCGTGCGCATCTTTAACCAAATCTTCAAACTCACTTAAATAAACGATTAAGAGATGAACGGAGTTTGCCTGCAGTAACGGGCACATCAGCTTCATAATACCGTTTAAAGCCAGACTACAGTACAGCCTGTGTGTGTGTGTGTGTGTGTGCGCGCGCGCGCGCGTGTAAATGAAAATTAGTTTTTTCAACTTGTCTGGGACAATTACTTTACGTTTTTTAGCAGGGGTTTGCAAAAAATGACTTTATATTGACTTTATACTTTATATTTAGACTTATTCTCTGTTATGTTGCCCAAAATTACTGAAATATTATTCATTATTATTCTAACAAAATGTGTCACATGGGTGTGTCCCCCTCCTCAGTGTCCAGTTTAACCCTAATATGACTCCCAATATCTGTGCATATTTGATTATTATTCCTAATATTTTTAGCTCATCTAATGCTTAACACATTGACACAACACATAAAACTCTGAGACAATATGTGTGTAACTGTGTATTGTTTTGGCCAAATCCCGACCTGTGTGGCCTGCGTGACTCGTGTGACCTGCGCGCTGTCCAGTGACACGGGAGCCGAACCTCCAGAAAGCTGTATATTTGGACTAATGACAACTATTACTGCCTTTGCAGGTAAGAGGGCAAAATGGTCAGAAGACATCCATGTGCACTTTCTCACCATCCCCCAGTCCCGGTTACTGGTTTCTGTTTCTCTTACACTTTTTGCACAGTGTTGACAGTAACGATATGAAAATACATGTCCATTAAATTCTGTCCATTCAGGAATGGAGGGGTGTTGCAAGTGGTTGAACTCCTCCTCCTCCTCCTGCTGTCTTCAGTTACTGCGATGTCCAAATTTCTGCTTCATGCTCTACAAGTGCAGCAGAGAATGTGCAACCTGTCAGCAGTAAACACACCCTTATCACTCAGTATTTTTCACACACTTAAAATAAACGCACTCTTTTTGAAACATCGGAAAGGCCATTGTGGCAGAGATAGTCCTCCAAGTGGGTTGGTACCAACACTTCTCCATTTTGGTCTTTGAACCAACGGGGCTTTTTCCTGCGTACAGAAACTTTCTGTCAGTTCTCAATACTTTTTCCTGCCCACTGTTGACCAGATTCTCTGTATGAGCTGTACTACACAGTCATTACTCATAATAGGCTCATAGCTGCATTTCCTTACCCAGGGTGCACTAAGTTACGCTGTAAGTCGGCTTTCCTGCTGCCCGTTTGAAATGTTTGTCCCTTTTAATAAAGAAATATACAGTATATTGAAAATCAGCAGTATCTACCAATATCTTTTATTCACTGCACACATTCTACTGTTAACACTTTAACTCACTGATATGGGGAGCACAGTAGTTATTATAAGGATATTTGCCTCTGTGTACTGGCTCCTATGCTCCACTGGTCCACAAGGGGTGTGACAGGCAGCAGGTAGCACAGATACCTAGTATCTTACATCTAAAGGTCTGAGGTTTGAAAGCCAGTCCTGCTGTAGTAGCCTTGAGTAAGTGAACTGCCATCGTAAGAAAGACTCGGTGGTCTGTACCGGCAGATCATTGTAGGCTACTTTGGAGCAAAATGTGCAAATCTGCAATAATGCTCCCTTCCAAGCAGACGAGTTTTATGGGGGAGCGCATGTGTTGCTGAGTGCAACCTCCATCTGTTCCTCTCTCCTGCTAGGAAATAGGATCATGTGAAATACTACAGGGTCAACATCCCTTTGTCAGGAAGCGAAAGTAGGAAGTGACAAAGTCAGAAGCCTCAGGGACCCAGAGAGCTCTTAACTCATGTGATTTAACGCTAATAGTTATGCTGTTATGACTTGCTTAAATGAAAGAATTAGCCTCCAAAAAGGAGTAAGAGTAAATGAAACAATTTAGATCTTTCATGCAGCACAGGAGCAAATGATTCAGTTCTTGATGCACTCGCACCTCTGGAAATGCCCATACAAGCTTCTACTCCTACTTTGGCCTATGTGGCGTTTCTTCATGTTCACAAGAACCAAATTTAAATTTTTGCACACCAGCAGCGTAAGACATTTACATTTATTCATTTAGCAGATGCTTTTCTTCAAAGCACTGATTATTATGTATTATTTAGCTGACACCTTTATCCAAGGTGGCTTACAGTGATGTGAAAAAGAAAGTACATCCTCTTTCAACGCAATGGTTTTACACATCAGATCATTCACAACTGTCTAGATCTGACCAGCTTCTGTAATTGGACTAATGTAGCCTGAGATAACAGACGTTGCAAAACAGAACTTTTGGGACTTTGGTGGTCCACATGGGAGTCAGGTGTGTGTTAACACCACGTCTTAGAGAAAGGACACCAACAATGAACTCAGAGAAGCAAATGTTCCTGATCTTCAATCTGGGAAAATTTATAAGTTTTAAAATTTATATTTCCAAACACTTTTAAATCCTCCATCTTACAATAAGAAGGATGATTTACAAATGTTTAAGACAGTTGCCAATCTTCAGCCAAATTCATCTCAAGGCCAGACTGTACAATAGAGAAATCACAAAGAACGCAAGAACTACTTCTAGGGATCCACAGGCCCTGGTTAAAATGTTAAATCTTTAAGTTCCCGATTCCATAATCAGAAAAGAGACTGAACAAATATGGCTTTCATGGAAGGGTAGCTCAGAACACACACACTGCATCATGGAGGGTTCTTCAAAAATCCCAGAACAAACACAGGCACAGGACCTTTCACCCACATGTCACATCATATATGGAACATTGTACACACACCCACACCTGGACACCCCTCCTGGACCCCATGCCAACCCTGATGAAAACATATTTATGACTAGCAAACAAAGGATTGCCACAGCACTCCATTTAAGCTCCAGTAAGAGAAAAGAGTAAGAGAACTTAATGTGAAGTGAGAGACAGAGAAGCCATGTCATGTCCTGATTGACTTTTCTCCAGACCTATGACCCTAAACCTTAATTGCTGACTGCATGTCATCTTGTCTCAAGAACTAGATGTCACAAATGTCCTTTGGACAGATGAGAATAAAGTGGAGATGAATAGTGAAAAACAAACAGCCTATCCCCATAAATACCTCCTCGTACCAGTGGTGAAGTACAGTGGTGGAGAGGCGATGATTTTGGCTTCATTTACAGCCACAAGTCCTGGGCACCTTGCAGTCCTCAAGTTGACCATGAACACAGCAGCAAATCCACAGCTGAATGGCTGGAAAGGAAAAGAATGAATGTACTGGAACAAACAAGTCAAAGTCCAGACCTCAACCCCATGGTGATGCTGTGGCAGGACCCCAAGAGCTGTGTGCGAAGGTCGATACACATAGGTGAAGTGAATCACTGTCCTGAAGAAGACTGGGCCTCAATTCCTCCACAGCAATGTGAGAGACTGACAACTGGTGCAGGAAACCATGACTTCACTGCTTGTCACCTCATTAGGTTAGATTTACAGAATTTTAGCACTTGGTGAAGATCAGACAATTTATGTCCTAATATATGAAGCCATAGAATTGAAAGAGGGTCTAATATCTTTTTCCCATCACTGCACATCTCCCTCACAGCCATTCGCTCATCTACACAGCAGAGCTCACACACACACACACACACACACACACACACACACACACACACACGGTCTTGTTTGCATTGTTTTAATAGATTTCTTTTGTCTTTACTGTCCTTCTGTGTCGAGGTGACGCGGTTGTAGTGAGTAAAACTGCCGCTTCTCAGCGCCCGGGCTTCTGGCACAGGCTTGAATCCAGCTCAGTTGGTGGGGAGTTTGCATGTTCTCACTGTGTCTGTGTGGGTTTCCTTTAGGTGGTCTAGTTTCCTGCTACAGAGCAAAGACATGTTTCAGGTTAATTGGCCATTATAAACAAAGTGTGTGTGTGGCTACCTTGCAATGGACTGGCATCCCATCCAGGGAGAAATTTCATAGCCTTGCCAATGATTCTGGGGCTCTGGACCTGCGTAAGCTGAGCAGAATGTATTGGTTAATGATGAATGTTCCATTTTGTTTTTTTTGCCCTCAAGGTGACAATACATACGCACCTCGTGCCTCGTATATAGAGCTGAATGAGTGCAGGTAGACAGATTCACAGTATTCTCGACTAATAGATGCAGAGAACCTGCCTTGATATGTTTTTGTAACTAATGTTAATTATTGATGTAAATGTGTCAATTTTCAAATCAGTGGCCATCAGTTCCTGTGCTCAGAAATTAACCCTTTGAGTTATGAAAATTCCCCTCACGAACAGTTTTTAGGAAGCCATTACCTTTGCAAGGTGGGGAACACTGTGCAGTGCAATACTGTCAAATTGAATTCTTTGGCAGCATAACTGCATTGACGTGTCATTCCTGTTGAAACCTTCCCCGGTCTGAAATCTACCTGCCTGATCTCTGTACTGCTCTATCATGGATGTCTTCAAGGTGCAGCCACCATGTTTGCCAGGTACAAGTATGTGGAGAAGATAAACGACATGATCAGAAAATTTGCCCCCCGTCTGAATGCAGCTGCCTTGTGGGTCGGCGGAATCTCCTGCCTGGGAATGTGTTTTGTGGCAACTTTCCAGGTAAAACGTACATCAGTCCTTACAGTATTACTCATAGCCATCTTTGCTGTACCATAGAATATGATTAGAAATTCAATATGAGCATCTGTGTGCCAAAGCGGAGATGTGAACATGTAGATGGTAGAGCAAGTGGAGGTATCTGAAAACCTAGAGTGTGCAAATGTATTGAATGGTTTTGTTCGGCTCCACCTGTCTTCTGTTTCCTGTCTGTTTGTGGAGAAGTCTGTTTGGGGGATGTACGATAAGCAAAATGCTACACTAGTTATTTAAGGTGAGGAATGAACTAAACAAGCTGTGACTATCTGTCACCTACGACAGTCTGCCCAGACCAACTATTGTTTTTCCCCAAATTGTGAGGCTCAGGATTTAAGTTGGGCTGCTGCTGAAGAGCAAGAGCATTGTGTGAGAGGTAAAAGAGAGCCACCTCAGGCCAGCTTGCCCACGATATATGTGTCATTTATTAATTTGGCGAAAGTAAAAGATACCGGCTTAATCTGAAAGGTGACCGTGGCAAGAATACACTAGACTAGTAAGTTCACTTCATCTCCTTTACCGTGCCACATTTCTGTAAATGGTGCTGCCACTTCCTGAAAGGCCGAGAAACAGCATGCTGTCGGAGTTAGCTGCAGTATAACCATAGTTCCACCTCATCTTCACGCAGACGTCACACGATAGGCTTTATTGGTCCTTTGACCTCAAGGCTGCAATGTTAGGGTTGTTATCTGCTGGGATGTCGCTGCAGCAGCGCAGGCTGCAGCAGGAAAATATACACGACACCACTGCGCTTGACTAAAACAACGGCTCAGAAAGTAGTTTTTCTTGGCTACATTATCAAGACAGGTGAGCTGTATCCTCAGGAGACAGTGCTGCTCTTCAGCTTAACGCTATGGGCTGGTGCGCAGGTTCCTGACGTGTATATTCAAATGCCCAGGAGGGGTGGGTGGCCACTGCAACTTTGATCCCCTGAGGTTTATTTCTCTCCCTCTCCTGAGCTACTGGTTGGTTTACACTATACTTGGGTGTAACTGCTACCTTTTGTCAGTGTCAGTGTGTGAAGTCTGTGACATTTCAACTATCTTCACAGTTGCTGACCAACACAACGTTCTGGGGGATTTGTCTTCTTTCTGTTGTTTTATAGGTGACCCTGGAGCAATGGGTTCATGATATCGCTGCTATGTGTTTCTTTGTTTTTGGGGTGGCGTATATCATTCTCCAGTCCGTCATCTCTTACAAGACCCTTCCTTATGGCTCCTCTGTGCCCGTGTGCCACTTCCGAACAGCAATTGCCACTGTGTCTGTACTCGCTGCTTTTCCCAGTATCCTTTGTGGCTGCAGACTTGCAGCACAGTTCTTACACTGAGGAGCTTGAAATGTGAAGTGAATAAGCTGCCTGGTTCAGATCTGTCAAACTGTGAGAACAGCTTCTGACCTGTTTGAAATGATGGAAAACATCCTCTTGAGCTTAAGCTGTAGCATGAAGCTAAAACCATCCGTTCTCCTCAACTCCACCTTCCACCAGTGATCGTGTGCGGAGCTCTAGTGAAGACACCCAAGATGCACTGGGAGATACATGACAAGGTAGACTATGAACCCCGAGTCAGAAAAATGACCTGGCTGAAAGTGACCAGAGAAAACCACTGGGCCAGAATGCTTATAAAGGCCACAGTAAAACCTTCTCCCAGCAAACTGATATAAACTTGTTGCTTTTTCAATGGGATTTTTTTTTTGGTATAACATTTCCAGACCAGGTTAATATAGATTAATCTTTTTACAATTTAGAAATCTGAAACAATCCAGATAAAAACACTTGCGAAGATGTGAACAAATTTGAAGATGCTGAGAGACAATTTCAGAGACTGAAATTCTAACAGAAAAATTGAAAATTAATAAACAGTTTAAAACTGTGTATTTGGGGCATCTTTGGAAGTGATGGAAGCTGCTGACAAGTTCTCTGTTCCTGTCCAACAGGAGTACCTGCTGCACATGGTGAGCGCTGTCAGCGAGTGGATAGTTACGTTCAGCTTTGTCTTCTTCTTCTTCACCTACATTCGAGAGTTCAAGGTAACCATTGGTCCTTATGGCTACCGGCAGCCGTTCCGCATCCCGTCCTTCAGCTGTCCTTCTGTTCAGCGGTATCTGTTAAAGTTACAGCAGATTAACTAATGGGTTACAAATGTTTTCCAAGGATCCACCGTTTTCCCATGATTTTAGGCAAGTTACACATTCAGGCTTCAGTATTACATCGCAGTTTTTACTTACAGCTTCTTATTTCTTTCCTTTTCAGAAATTCTCACTGATACTGAATGTAGAGGTCAACTGACGAAAACTTGGATTCAAACTTGCATTTAATTGTATTCCAGTTCACTGCATTTTTTAAAGAAACTTTGCTACTGTGTATACAGCCTTACCCCGTCGGCATATGCTGTGGCAGAACAGATTTTGCACTGAAATGTTGCCAACCTCGCCAGGCAAGGAATGTGTCACCACCTATGCAGCTCTACCTCGTTCCTGTGTACAGCAACAGTCCTTCAAACGCAGCGAGAAACCGCACCGTTTTTCACTGAGCTCTTCAGCTGACACGCATATAGACCCTCCTGCCCAAACTGTAAATACAGCAAATCTGGCTCACACCGTACTGTAAAAGTCGCCGGCCTCACCTGACCCCAAAAAAGTATGTTAGATGCGCGTAGGTGACAGAAGGAGATAAGACTGTATATTTCTTTATTACAGCCTTTTCTAATGCAATTTCTAATGTACTGACATTGCCTTTCATTCACAGAGGCAACATGCACTTTGGAATAAACTCATATTTACAGGGATGTTTGTATTTTTTTGTATTTATTCAAGACGTACAATTTTCATGTACATTTGTACGCTACAGTGCAGCCGAATCATGACTCACCGGACCCTCAATAATCTGTCCAAGGAGTTGTGTTTTGGAAGAGATCTGATTGAGTTACTTCAGTAAGATCAATTTCTATAGTTCTGCACATTAAGATAATTCACTATTTCTGGGACCAGTCTCTACAAAGCCCAAGGACACATTCTAAGACAAGAGGATAACTTTTGAAAATATTTCTTCAAAAAAATTTAAGACTAAAGGACAATGCTTTAAGGCCCAGGGAACACACTGCAATAGAACAGTACTGGGGGAAGCAGACTTCTGTGAGGATCAAAACTACACAGTATTGTTAGAATTCAAGAGGGTCCCACATATTATTTACTGACATATTCCAGGGTTCCTTCTAATATTTGTAAAAAAAATTCAAAGACAATGTACAGTGACTAACATGGGACATCATTTTTCAGTCCTCGCCCCTCTCCTGCACCAGCTGTTTACACCTGTATACATGCAGAGTGCAGTATTACATGTGCAGTGAACAACAGCATGATGCCCGGATGCAGAGGAGGAGGGTGGACAGGAGACAACAATGAGCAGCTCAGAGGACTGTGATGGCCTTGCTTGGTGCAGATCAATGGATGGAGCTGTCTAAGGGCTAACATCTGTATTTTGTCCACACTCAGCTCTCCTGGTGTTACAGGTCCTTTCAGTATGCATTACAGGCGAATTAAAGGTCCCATCTATGGAGTCCCATCGGAGGTGGTGCTTTCCCACGTGTTTCAGCACATACTCCCCCTCTCTCCTGTTTCAGCTTCCACTGACACACGTGCCCAATGGAGGCTGTTAAAGGCTGTTAAGCAGTTTGCTTGATAGGGCCGTGGGGGAGGGGTGAACCCCTGCAGTATTGTTTCCTGCCATGGGGGGGGGGGGGGGGG